>SKCR01041543.1:0-59236 GCA_019454045.1 Zanthoxylum bungeanum
GGTTAGACCTGAGGGTACTTTCCACACTCATCTTTATTTGATTTTTTTATTTATTTTAATTGTATTTTAATTATTTTTTGAATCTTGTGTGTGTATGATGCGTGTTGTGGGTATTGGATGAATGAAAGAGTGTCGTCTCTTGCGGTATATAGGATGGAAACCCAGACGTAAATTCTGTAGCTGAATCCGAATGGATGGTAGTGCGGTCAGTACTTGGGATACAACTCCACGTACCGCTTGAGTAAACGACACCTTCTTTTGTTTCATGTTGCTTTGATTTATTTATTTCTTTTTCGTCACTTGAATTCTGCATGTTGCTTATTTATGTATGATTCGATTGAGCGCATGGGCTTAGTAAGTGGAATGAAAGATCCCCTATGGGGAGGGGTTAAAGCCCTTTACCACGATGCTTCGCCGTGCCGGTTGATGTGTGTTCGGTTGAATGCAAGATATGTTCAATCTGGCATACTACGTTTGATATTATTGTTTTTTAATTCTTTGTATGCGTGATTCAATCGAGCGCATGGGCTTAGTAAGTGGAATGAAATATCCCCTACGGGGAGGGGTTAAAGCCCTTTACCACGATGCTTTACCGCGCCGGTTGACGTGTGTTCGGTTGAATGCAAGATACGTTCAATCGGCATACTAAGTTTGATATTATTGCTTTTAATTCTTTGTATGCATGATTCAATCGAGCGCATAGGCTTAGTAAGTGCAATGAAAGATCCCCTATGGGGAGGGGTTGAAGCCCTTTACCACGATGATTTGCCGCGCTGGTTGACGTGTTGTCGGTTGAATGCAAGATACGTTCAATCGGGCATACTAAGTTTGATATTATTGCTTTTAATTCTTTGTATGCATGATTCAATCGAGCGCATGGGCTTAGTAAGTGCAATGAAAGATCCCCTATGGGGAGGGGTTAAAGCCCTTTACCACGATGCTTTACCGCGCCGGTTGACGTGTGTTCGGTTGAATGCAAGATACGTTCAAGGGCATACTAAGTTTGATATTATTGCTTTTTATTCTTTGTATGCATGATTCAATCGAGCGCATGGGCTTAGTAAGTGCAATGAAAGATCCCCTATGGGGAGGGGTTAAAGCCCTTTACCACGATGCTTTGCCACACCGGTTGATGTGTGTTCGGTTGAATGCAAGATACGTTCAATCGGGCATACTAAGTCTGATATTATTGTTTTTTAATTCTTTGTATGTGTGATTCAATCGAGCGCATGGGCTTAGTAAGTGCAATGAAAGATCCCCTATGGGGAGGGGTTAAAGCCCTTTACCACGATGCTTTGCCGCGCCGGTTGATGTGTGTTCGATTGAATGCAAGATATGTTTAATCGGACATACTGAGCTTGACACTGTTGTCTTTATTCTTTGTGTTGCATGCGTCAGGTCTGGTTCCATTCAAACGCGTTCTCGAACGCTACACGAACGCGAACCTTCTATTTACCCTTCGAACGCGTTCTGGAACGCTACGCGAACGCACACACACTTTCTTAGTCTCATCATGCATCAGGTCTAGTTCCGTTCGAACGCGTTATCGAATGTTATACGAACGTGAACCTTCTGTTTACCATTTGAACGTGTTCTCAAACGCTACGCGAACGCACACGCACTTTCTTAGTCTTATCATGCATCAGGTCTGGTTCCGTTCGAACACGTTCTCGAACGCTACACGAACGCGAACCTTCTCTTTACCGTTCGAACGCGTTTTCAAATGCTACGCGAACGCGCACCCACTGAACTGAGTCATTTTCATCAGATTTCATACATAGTTTTCCTAGTAGCTATCCCCACATGTATGAATACAATGTGTTTAATGTATTATAATTCATATACCTATGTCATGATAACATTTGAGTATTATTTCTTGTGGTATATCAGATGGAAACCCAGACATAAATTCCGTAGCCGATTCCGAATGGACGGTAGTACGGTCTATACTTGGGATACAATTCCACGTACCACTTGAGAAGGTGCTCACATGTGTGCTTGTGTGGTTAGTATGTGTGCTTGTGTTTTCTTGAATACAATATGCCAATGAAGTTGTATGTTTGTCGCTCCTTTGATGTACTTCCAAGCATGCAATCTTAGATGTAAAATATGTGTGTAAGTTTTATTTTGTACATGTGAATTTAGAAGCATGATACTCTTGGAAATAAGTGCTACTTAAGCCTGATTAAATTATTACATAAATCCTTTCATTACAAGTGGCATGAGTAATGGACCATTTCGAACCCAACGGTTTGAGGTCTTCCCTTGCGAGGGGTGAGTGCGGCCTTAAATATTATTTTCCCGGTTCACACCGGGTGGCGACTCCATTATTCTTCGGTTTAGTCCCCCGTGGCTACTCCGTACTCCCGACCGGGCCGCGAGCCCGGGACAGCATACGTCGTCCAGTTCATGTGTCCCACAACGTGGCAAGGTGGTTGGAGCTCAATTATTGTGAAACGTGGTGGATTCTGATTGGTCGGCTTAGATTCTTATCCGCCACGTGTCGATCTCGGATAAGTGAGCCAATAATTGATGCTGACGTGGCGCTGACGTGGCGACATGTGGCAAAGTGACTGTCGGCACCATAGGATTGCGACACGTGGCATGCTGTGATTGGTTGATGATGATGTGGCGATGACGTGGCATTTTGATTCGGTCAACCGGTGATGTGGATGATGACGTGGCTGACAGATGGAGTGACATGTGGCGATGGCGACTTTCGGCACTGTAGGATGATGACACGTGGCACGTCGCACGTTAGCATATCGGTTGTGATGGTGACACATGGCACGGCGAACGTTAGCAAAGTTAAACTTTTCTCAGATTCTGACTTGTGGACCCACCGCATGTTAGCACTGTTCGGCGTACGTTAGGCGTCGCGATGCCATATGCTTGCGCATCTCGACGCGGAAAATTACCAAAATGCTCTTTTTGTCCAATTTTCACTGTGTTGGTCCAAATCACCTCCATAATGTCCTGAAACTTTATTTATCTACAAAATAACACAAAACACATCAAAATATTCACAAAACTCAAGAAACTATACAAAATATTATGTTAAATGAGTGGGAAATAGTGATATAATTACCACTCATCATCTATTAAATAGAATAAATGATAAACTCTTTCTTGTACCTCCGAGGCGCAAATACATTTCAATTATATAACTATTATACAAAAGAAAGATTCAAATATCAAACTTTTCAAGATTCGAATT
This sequence comes from Zanthoxylum bungeanum, assembly GCA_019454045.1. Lineage (NCBI taxonomy): Eukaryota > Viridiplantae > Streptophyta > Magnoliopsida > Sapindales > Rutaceae > Zanthoxylum > Zanthoxylum bungeanum. The sequence continues at coordinate 3,218 of SKCR01041543.1, forward strand.
TTTTCTATCTATACATATCATATACGTAATTGTAGAAACTAATGGAACCTAAATTAAAAGGACGAATTAGAGTTACTGGAGCATATCCCCAAGAGTATTGAAACTAATTCGGTAACACTCAATATCAAAAGAATCAAATCATATAAGATTCGATTTCTCCCACTGACCAATTCCATCACGATGGAAGTGTAGAAGAATAATATTGAGTAAGAATCATATTCATTGAATAACCTTAGAACTATTTGCCATAAATTCATATGTTTGATCATATCAAACATCTTTGAATAATTCAAAGATTCACGATGAATTTTAATGATATAGTTTTCAAAACTTCAAATCGAATATATTATATTCTTGTTTCATCAGAAATATATTAAAAGTTCTCGAACCATTCAAGAGGTTCAATATGTGTTCTTTTAGAAACACGTAACTAAGTCATGACAACTAAGTTACGAAGTAAAGAAAACTATCCAAGGTAATTTCAAATTCATGAAACAACATATATCTAATGTATTAGTTTAATAAATCGGTGGTCCAATGACGATCATTGGTTATATGAGATTTAATCACTTCCTGAATACAATATTCATTAAATGGATAAGGATATGTGGTGTGATCTCGTATCAGACCATCTTTTACCAAACAGAATAAACATATAATGCTTACATGATAAAATCTCATAAAGCACTGTTCTAAGTTATTTAGTTAACCATGTAAGTGTTCCTAGAACATGCCAAAATCGTCTAAGAGTGATTTGTGTGTGAATAAATCAAAGAGAGTTGCGGAAATACTCACATTGATCAGGTTTAGGATTTCAAAAATTCATTCTTTGTTGGATGTAATGGAAGCTCCAAGCCTTGTATTTTCATTCCAAACTCATGGATTGGTTTCCCTATCACCTTCATTTGTCTCTTTAATGTGCTAGCAATCAAGAATTTTGCAACAAAATTCCTAAGAGAGAGCTCTATGGTCACGGTAATGGAGATAAAAAATGGAGAAGAGAGATGCTGTGAATATTGACTTATTACAACTTCTAAAGTTGACCACTTTAATATATTAAGTTGAGTGTTGGTTTTGGTTGAGTGAAATAAAAGCAATCTAAGCTTTCTCAACTAATAAAAACTTTCATCAAGTGCCAAACATTTGATTTAAGTTGATGGGCCCCACTTCAAATTCCAAATTTAAGTCGGACAATTCAACACGCAACTTCGTTCAGGCCCGGATTCATTTAATTCCAAATTAAATGAATTTGCTGTTGCGACTTAATTAAATCCAATTTAATTAAATAATAATGCCTCGCAATATTATTACATAAGTCGCTTACGAATAAATTCTAAATTAATTCGTTCGCTTGAATTAAAATCCAATTTTAAGTCCGCTTTGAAATCCAATTTTGACTAATATATCTAATATATTATTTTAGCCCAATTAAATAAATTAAATAGTAAAATCCAAATTAACTATTAAATTTACTTTACCGATTAATTCCAAATTAATCATGTTCTCTCTTCTCGACGAATTTAATCCCAGATAAATTCTCGACACAATTAATCCCAGATTAATTATTTCTCTAATAATTAATCCCGGATTAATTTTCTATCTCATAATTAATCATAGATTAATTATGTTCGAGTCAAATCTCATCGGTGAATCTTTAGGAAGCGACCCAAGAGAACCCTGGATATGTTGCCAGTAAATACGATCATCGGACTATCCGAACACGTGCGTATCTGGTACCACATTTTTACCGATTTACAAGACATGGTTGGCTTCTAGCAAAGCACCGTGCCTACCCAATTCTCAAGAAATATTCTTCTGCGGAATACAAGATCTTTGTTAGGCGTAGTATACGTAGTATTGTGTATTACGATCTAGTATCGAATGTCACATGCCAGGCCTGGGGCTGGAATTGTGTCTGCCCCGTACGAAGCATATATCGGATCTCTGGTAACTAGTCTTTATAATCGGATAATCATGACCTAGTCATATTATCCCGATGACTACAGTACTTAAGAGTACCAGTTCCGTATCCCTGCGTGATCATCATCTCCATATGACTGAAGTGATACTTCCATCTTGACATCACACCCAATACACTACGATTCTCAGTATACCCAGAAGAGGCGTACACAGAACCTGTTAAAGCCCCGGATGACCAAAACCAAAGTATACTGATTGTCGCAAGTATTAGCGGTGCAAGTCTCAGGTTAAGACCAAATACACCTACCCTGATTCGGATTCCCATAGACACATAGTCATACTACCAATGGGATTCCGAGGGGTCTATCCAGAGCGAAGCTGTTTCCGTACCATCGGTAAACAGAACCTCTTATTACACTTGCATGAGTATCCAATACCCAAATATATGAGAACTATGTTGTTACGCTTCCATAACACGCACAAGTGTAATACTAGCCTATTCCACATTATCGATGTCCAGTCTCGATAATACTACGACTAGGATGTTCTTTACATCAATCCAGTGACCATCACCTGGATTGGCCTCATAGCGTCTACATATGCTCAAAGCATATGAGACATCAGGTCACATACATTTCAAAAATGTACGAGCTCTGGGAGGGTTGTCAGTAGCTTTCGATATCTATCCCAGTAGATCTTTATTCCTAGAATAAAGCCTGCTTCTCCCAGGTATTCCATGGAGAATTTTAATGAAATCCAAGCTTTCACCGATTATATTATGGGAATGTTATTGCTAAGAAGCAATACATCATCAACTTATAGGACATTCATTGTCAGTGCGCTCCAACTAACCTTCTTATATACACAAGAATCATATTCGTTTTGAATGAAATCATATACCATTATGATCTCATCAAAACGTTGGTTCCAAGAATGTTATGCTTGCTTCAATCCATAAATGGATTGAATTAACTTGCAAACCTTGTTTGCATGTTTCGGCACGACAAAATCGTTAGGATGTTGTAAACATCCTTCAAAAGATTTCCGTTAAGGAAAATGGTTTTGACGTCCATGTGTCATATTTCATAAATGAAATATGCAGCATTAGCAAGCATTATCAAAATGGATTTAATCATGGCAATAGGTGAAAAAATTTCATCGTAGTCGACACTATATCGTTGACGATACCCTTTCTATATAAGCTTAGCTGTGTATATTTGTATGTTGCCATCCATGTTTGTCTTCACCATGAAGACCCATTTGTTACCAATAGGCACAATGCCTTCTGGTATGTCAACCAATGTCCAAATATGGTTGGTATACATGGAATCCATTTCGGACTTCATGGCACTTTGCCATATAGCGGAGTCGATACCTCGTATCACTTCCTCATACGTAGTCGGTTCAGTATCCTCAATAAGACTAATGTCTACATGAGGTGAGATCAGAAACCCATACCTCTTAGGTTGTTTTCTGATTCTCTCTGACCTACGCTGTTCTTGTGTATTCGAAGATTGTGAAATAGTCTCATCCCTGAAGAACTGTTCGTGTTCCGTTAAGGATCGGTGCTATGAACAGTATTACTCTGATTTTCATCGAGTTTTACTTTCCTCCCACTTACCACTGTATTTAGGTATTCCTCTTAGGAAAACCGCATGGAGAGCAACAAATTGCTTTGTTCTCTTGTGAGTTGTGGAATTAGTTTCCTTAGGATAACCAATTACATAATGGGCACTTATCCAATTTGGGTTGTAGTTTGGTATCATTCAAACATATGCCCAGCATCCCCAAATTTTCAGGAATGAGAAACCCGATTTCTTTCCTGTTCATATCTAATATGAAGTCTGTCTAACAGATTTTCATGGAACCTTATTCAAAATAAGTATTGCACTGTTCAATGCGTATCCCTAGAAGGAAATTGGTAGCTCAGAGCGACTCATCATTAACCTTACCATGTCCAATGAAGTTCGGTTTCTTTGTTTGGACACACCTTCAAATTGAGGTGTCCCGGGAGGAGTCCATTGTGAAAGAATACCATACTCTTTCAAGTAATCTTGAAACTCATATGTTTAAGTATTTTACACTATGGTCCGACCATAATGTTTTTAATACTTTTACCGGTATGTTTTCTTACTTCGTGGCGAAACTCTTTGAATTACTCAAAAGTTCCTGACTTGTGTTTCATAAGATACACTTAACCGTAAGGCGATGCCACATCCATAAAGGTTACGAAGTATTTATATCCACCTTTAGCCTAGCTAGACATGGGCCCACTTACGTCACTATGAACGAGGGCTAACAGATCGGTGGCACTTGCACTTTTACCAAGTAAAATGTGTTTTAGGCACTTTGCTTAATAAACTAGATTCATAGACATCATTTGAATTAGAATCAAATCCGTCCTAGTATCCACTCTTCGAAAGTGTAGATATACGAGTCTTGTTAATGTGTCCCAGACATCAATGCCATTTTTCAGTCTCAACAGATTTATTCAGTTTGAGCTTTTGTTTGTCATATTATATGTTTGAGATTTATTTATATTCTAAATATAAATATTGTTATTCATATCTAATGTGTTTATCTCAATATCATCTTTATAAACAAAATATTTAGTGTTTTAGAATATAAAGGTATACCCGCAACGGATTAAACTGGATACAGAGATAATGTTCCTAGTCAAAGTAGATACATTATAACAGTCTCCTAATTTAAGTACATGCCCAAAGGGTAGTTCCAAAACTTAGGTTTCTACGGCCAAAATAATGACTCATGTCCTATTTCTGACTCATAGGTTGATCTCATCTGAAGCCAGTATCCTGCTCATTAGCAGATCCCACACATTAGTACATATGTATGTACCACACCTAGTATCAAAAAATCCAATTTTAAAACTAGTAGTGGATATGTTTATGAAAAACATACCTGAAGTCGGAGCCTTGTCTGTCTTCACTTCCTTCATGTCTGCCTTGTCCATACGGCAGTCACACTTCCAGTGACCCCGTTTGTCACAATTTAGGCACACATCTTGGGATATGTCCTTTGTCTTTCCAGAAGACTGTGATGATTTTTCCTTTGCCCTTATTTTCACACCCCCAGAAGCCTTCGGCCAAGCCTCGGCCTTCTGAGATGTCGAAGTATAATACGCCTTGCGCTTCTTGCCCTTTTAGAAGCTCTGGCTGTGCTTCCTTGAGCATAACCATTAACTCTCCAAGAGTTTTCTCTTGGTTCAAGATGAACCCGTCCAGACTTTCGGGTAGAGACTATAAGATCAAATCTATGGAAGTCTCGGCCTCGTAGGTAAAGCCCAGTTAACCTAGCTGTTCGATGTCAGCAATCATCTGTGACACCTAGTGCTCGACAGATGTACCCTCTGACATAAGCGAGCGTAAGAGCTTCTTTTGTACTTTTAAAATATAAGGTTAGATCTATAAAGATCCTTTAATTTCATCATCATTGTATAAGGATCTAATCATTAACTCTCCAAGAGTTTGGACGGGTTCAAGATGAACCCGTCCAAACTTTCGGGCAGAGACTATAAGATCAAATCTATAGAAGTCTCGGCCTCATAGGTAATGCCCAGTTAACCTAGTTGTTCGATGTCATCAATCATCTGCGACACCTAGTGCTCGACAGATATACCCTCTGACATACGCGAGCGTAAGAGCTTCTTTTGTACTTTTAAAATCTAAGGTTAGATCTATAAAGATCCTTTAATTTCATCATCATTGTATAAGGATCTAATCCTTAGTTCTGACGATGAAATTTAGGAGTCTTTGCGACAAGCATAACAGATTGAGCACTATAGTTATCATCACGATGAGTCTTCCAAAGCTCATGCTTTACTATTTGCTCAACTCCGAGCTTAGGCCTGAGAGGTCGCTTCTATCAAATAGAGTAATTTCTCAACTCCCAGGACTATCCTAAGATTCATTTCCCAATATGAAAATTAAAGCCGTAAAAGACACTTTTCACCTAGGATTATGTCATTTGACGCTAATCTTTCAAGTCATCTTGATTGCTATAGTCCAACTATCAAATTAACGATTTCAGGTACAATCTAATGTAATGATTACTATAGTCTAACTATATAATTAACTATAATTTGATTGGTTACTTTCAAATGTATTGATTACTATAGTCCAACTATATAACCAACTAAAATGAAGTAGTTTGAATATAGACAAACTGTTCAATTAAAACAACAATTGAATATTAGTCCAACTAATATATTTATAAATTATTAATGACGAAAAATGAAATGAGCGCGTATTGGCAAGTATTTAAACGAAATTGCAAATTTAATACTTGCCTCCCACTATTTTTCGGCGAGCCTCTAACCCTCTATGGAGTACTCGGGAAACCTAGTTTCCTAGTGGGCTAGGATCCCGTTAAATAATACACAACATTGACTTTAGCCAACAAGTTGTATGAAACTTAACTAGGTAGATCTCTAAGATCAATTGGATCTCATCCAATTCCTAGATCCAGTAGGTGGACCTCCAAGTCCGAAAATATATCCAATATATACCAACATATCCAATATATATCCTAACATTTTTCCTCTGAATCAACTAAGTCTTGGCTTTGGCTCAACAAGCTTAATGAAACTAGTTAAGCGTGACCCATTGACAGTGGGAAAGCTTCATAATCGAGGTCGATGAACAAGAAGTGACCTTGACTTTGGCCAAAAAATCACAACTTGCCCAAGACGCACGATATGGAACAAAGCTATTGTGATTCAAACACATCCGTGATGGATAAAGGTCTTGACTTTGGCCAACAAACCAATGCCAATCTTGGATCTTGAGAGAGAATCACTTAATGGAAGGAAAAACGCTTAATATAAAATGAGGGTTTTTGTCGCGATTGGCAACCAATTTATTATCTTTAATTAGGTCTCATTATACACCCTTAAGCATGCATTCTAAAAGCATAATAAGGCGCGAATAAAATAATAATGATATGCGGATGGATATATAACAAACTTTGTTCCTAGAACAAATCTCTCTCTTTCCTCTCTCCCGCTAGCACTTTATATACTTCTACCCAATTACATAACACTAAAAGAAACCTCATTTACATTGAGGGGAATTGGTGAGAAGAGAAATACAAAGAGAATATAGATAATAGGCTGGACACGCAGGTCCAATTTAATAAATTCTAAATTAATTACAACAATTTCCAAAATTGCCCTCACCCTTCTAATATCCATCCGATATACATTATTCATACAATACATCCAAGTATTCACACAAAGCATGTTATCAATCAATCTAATCCAATTAATTAATCTTTGATTAATGATCATCCAATGTTCAAACAACGATTCGATTTGCGCGAGTCCAACTCGTTTAAGAATAAATACTCAAAGTAAGTATTCTTGAATTATATCGAACTACAATTTTAAATCCAATTTAAATTATATTCAATACTAATTCATATTTAAATCCAAATTAAATAATTACACTTTTAAAAGTGCCTTTTAGACTTGGATTCCAATTCCAATCTACATGGGTCTCAAAGGCCCAATTAGTATCCAATATCTTTTAATTAAAGTCCAATGGGCTTTTAATTAATTCTTTAGGCATGGGCTTTGGCCATTATGGATCAAACCCAAGATGCCAAGGCCTAATTAGGAATCACCCTATGCCAAAATCAATTTAGGCCCATTAGGCCCAATTAAAATTTTAAAGGCCTAATTGTCATATTTTGTTGGCTTTATGGAAATGGTTTTAGGCCCAATTGGATCCAACCAATTGTCCTACACCAAACTTGTCACAACCAAGCCCATTAAATCCATTTACAACAAATTAAATTAACACATTATTCCAAATTACATATTAATTTAATTAATGTGTAATTAACATAATCAATCAACTAATCTAATGTTTCCAAAACACTAATTAAGTCAATTAATCATCCTCTTCATTTCCAATTCAAGTCCAACACAAATTGAAGCAAAACAATTCATTCTACATGCTTCTAATGTTCACGGCAATATCAAGAAATAATATCCAATTTTGATTTCAATCAAATTAAATCAAAAATCAATATTCATTTCATGCTTTAAACATATCCAATAGGCCAAAATAAAAAAATCACCATGATACACTATTAGGGTAGCATTCGGCCAAGCATGAAGAATTAGGGAAATTTTGATCCAACCAATTTTCTCAATTCTATTGATGCACAAATCCTATTTATCATCATCAAAGCTCAACCAAACAACCAATTTGAAGAAATTATGTTCTAAACACAAAAACCCCAAATAAAGTCCATAAACCCTAAATTTTCAAATCAAACTTAGATCGCTCTGATACCATTGTAAGTGTTCCTAGAACATGCCAAGATCGTCTAAGAGTGATTTGTGTGTGAATAAATCAAAGAGAGTTGCGGAAATACTCACATTGATCAGATTTAGGATTTCAAAAATTCCTTCTTTGTTGGATGTAATGGAAGCTCCAAGCCTTGTATTTTCATTCCAAACTCATGGGTTGGTTTCCCTATCACCTTCATTTGTCTCTTTAATGTGCTAGCAATCAAGAATTTTGCAACAAAATTCCTAAGAGAGAGCTCCATGGTCACGACAATGGAGATAAAAAATGGAGAAGAGAGATGATGTGAATAGTGACTTTTTACAACTTCTAAAGTTGACCACTTTAATATATTAAGTTGAGTGTTGGTTTTGGTTGAGTGAAATAAAAGCAATCTAAGCTTTTCTCAACTAATAAAAACTTCCATCAAGTGTCAAACATTTGATGTAAGTTGGTGGGCCCCACTTCAAATTCCAAATTTAAGTCGGACAATCCAACACGCAACTTCACTCGGGCCCGGGTTCGTTTAATTCCAAATTAAATGAATTTACTGTTGCGACATAATTAAATCCAATTTAATTAAATAATAGTGCCTCGCAATATTATTACGTAAGTCGGTTACGAATTAATTCTAAATTAATTTGTTCGATTGAATTAAAATCTAATTTTAATTCCGTTTTGAAATCCAATTTCGACTAATATATCTAATATATTATTTTATCCCAATTAAATAAATTAAATAGTAAAATCCAATTTAACTATTAAATTTACTTTACCGATTAATTCCAAATTAACCGTGTTCTCTCTTCTCGACGAATTTAATCCCAGATAAATTCTCGACATAATTAATCCCAGATTAATTATTTCTCTAATAATTAATCCCAAATTAATTTTCTATCTCAGAATTAATCCCAGATTAATTCTGTTCGGCTCAAATCTCATCGGTGAATCTTTGGGAAGCGACCCAAGAGATCCCTGGATATGTTGGCAGTAAGTACGGTCATCGGACTATCCGAACACGTGTGTATCTGGTACCACGTTTTTACCGATTTAAAAGACATGGTTGGCTTCTAGCAAAGCACCGTGCCTACCCAATTCTCAAGAAATATTCTTATGCGAAATACAATATCTTTGTCAGGCGTAGTATACATAGTATTGCGTATTACGATCCAGTATCGAATGTCACATGCCAAGCCTGGGGCTGGAATTGTGTCTGCCCCGTACGAATCATCTATCGGATCTCTGGTAACTAGTCTCTATAATCGGATAATCATGACCTAGTCATATTATCCCGATGACTACAGTACTTAAGAGTACCAGTTTCGTATCCCTGCGTGATCATCATCTCCATATGACTGAAGTGATACTTCCATCTTGACATCACACCCAATACACTACGATTCTCAGTATACCCAGAAGAGGCGTACACAGAACCTGTTAAAGCCCCAGATGACCAAAACCAAAGTATACTGATTGTCGCAAGTAGCGGGGCAAGTCTCAGGTTAAGACCAAATACACCTACCCTGATTCGGATTCCCATAGACACATAGTCATACTACCAATGAGATTCTGAGGGGTCTATCCAGAGCGAAGTTGTTTCCGTACCATCGGTAAACAAAACCTCCTATTACACTTGCATGAATATCCAATACCCAAATATATGATGACTATGTCGTTACGCTTCCATAACACGCACAAGTGTAATACTAGCCTATTCCGCATTATCGATGTCCAGTCTCGATAATACTACGACTAGGGATATTTAATGATTAAACCTTACATGGATTAATACTGTCTAATATCTTATTAACCCGAAACTAATCATATGAACTTTTATCATTTATAAATTCCGGTAATCCAATTACAAATGATAAAAGAGCAATCTCCTTTGTCACATAGTTAATTTGTACAACAACACCATGTTATGTACAAATAGTGATGCTATGGGTCATAATTGTCCAACAAACCAAATATTTTTCTTAATGTTTATCTCTACATCAATGACACTACTAGCCGTTTTAAAATATGTAATATTTTTTTATAAAGAACAAGTAATTATCCAATAGTCACAAGTTCTGATATCAAATATCAAAACAATCATTAAATAATATTTTAAATAACTAGACGAGAGATCCAATATCCAATACCTATAGTTGTCATATTGTGAAAATTGATATTTCATATACACAACTATACGCATCTCCTTTCTTTAGCTTTATGATTTGCCTTCAACTATTTACAACAATTGCAAATAATTGATTAGTAAACTGTGTCAGACACATTACCTCTAAAGGTCACTAAAGCCAATAAATGTCATTATCAGATAAACAAATACCTAATGGGGTTTTCTTAATGCCAGTCAAGAATCTCGAGACATGAACTAATTTACGTCAATTCTTACTGCAAAAGAAACTATTCTATCTAGACTATTATTTCCTAAAACGGATATCCATTTAGATTACCTATTGTGACTTAGTAACTAAGTCACTAGCCATCTTTATTTTCAAGAAAATTGAAACAACAGTTCCCGATGGTTTTGACTAATCTAACAATATCCAAGCCTACTCTAAATCTAGAACCTATTCTAGAAATCTGCAACCATAAGAAAAATCAGAAAACATATACAAATAAATGCATGCAGTGGATTAGAAGTTTAATTTTTATTAACATAATAGAATAAAGGAAACATAAGAGGTAATTTTCATAATATTACACATTGCCTTAGTTATGGAATTTTAAACCAAGCAGTGCCTCCCACTATTTTACATAATACCGTAATCCCCAACGGAAAACGGGAATTCAATGATTAAATTAAATTCCATAGTGAGAGGTGGGCCCCATGAATATAGTTCGACTCACAGCTTTGACACGTTCTCGCCTACGTATATTCATTAGGTAGACAACTCATTGTCAATCACTCACTAATGACTCATAGGTTCCGGTCCTGGTCGTTTCTCGTTGTGACAGCTTTGGCACGTTCACAAGGAGGAGTACCAAGGTTAAACTTGTCAATGATAAATTCAAGATACTTGCGTAGTCCTAACAGCTTTGGCACGTTCAGGATTTCTGCTTTCGCTTGAATTTATCTAGTATCACATATACATATGGTATGGATAAATTTCTATCAACTACACCCTCACTGCTTTGACACTTTCTCGGATGCAGCCATAGAATAGATATCCATAAACCGTATTGACATGACGGACTAAGAAATATGCATCCAATACATATTACTTTAAGACCTTATTAATTAGGGATTTTCCGTAAAGATGTTACGCATTTAATTTAATCAAATTAAATAAATACAAGCATGTTTTGGGCAAAATACCCGGGTTACGCAACGGAATGCGAGAAAATCAAATTTTCCCATTACTTTAATTTTTCTTGGGTAATTAAAATAAACTTATTTATTTTAATCACTCAATACTCAAAAACAAAAATTTTAACCCAGAAATCATAATTTCAGTAAATTACTATACAACCCAAAAACTTTTCATTTTAATCATTTTAGTCCTAAGTTGTTCAAAACAATCTTAGGTGATTTCCAATCACAACCAAAATGATTTGTACATCAAATATACATTAAAGCAGAAATCTGAAAAATTTTCCAGATTTTTCAGTAATTACGGAAATGCCCCCAAACTTTGCATTTGGATCATTTTAGTCCTAATTTGTCAAATACATAATTAGGTAATTCTAAATCACTGCCAAAATGATTTATAATTATCTTATACATGAAAAATACAAATTTCAATTCAAGAAAATAATTTTCCTTAAATTGTCGAGAGGTCCCTCAAATTTCCAAGAATTGCACTTTAGTCGAAATTGGTTCAAAACCATTCAAGATCAAGTCCAATCAACACCAAAATTAATATGCATCATATATACACCATTAATTAACACATATGTGAAAATCCCAAATTTGGAGAGGGTTATGAACCCTAATTTCTCAAAATTGTCCAATTGACCAATTAACACCAAATTAATAAAATTCAGCACGTTAATTCAATCCTTACTACACCAAACAAGTCTCACCACCATGAAACAACCCAAGAACAATTCTAGGTCATTTATGAGTGGCTAAGCAACTCTAGAATGGCTACCAAGTTATCAAATAACCAAAAGTAAGCTTAATAAGACTTAATAAGCTTTCTTTATTAAATACACATGCTAACACCTTTCATTCATGCTTCAAACAAACGTATTAAAAACCCAAGAGAATAGAGAAAATATGACAACATCATATGTTGAAGTCTAAAGGCATGGAAAAAATTTTCAACTAAAGAAAAGTATGAAATTACCTTAATTTTCAAGGTTTTCTTCACAAATCCCCTTTAGCTCTTAAGTTTTTCTCTCATTTTTTTTTTTAATCTATTGTGAAGCCAAAAGTGAAGCAAAATGAAAAAAACTCAAAGCTTAAAGATAGGGCATGACCGACTTTACAAAGGCAAAATGGGAATTTTGATTTTGTAAATTTAATCAAATATTAAATATGCCTAAAATCAAGTTGTCAACCATTTTAATTATTATATGCACAAATGTACCAATTACATTTTACCATATTAAAGTTAAAAGATATTTATATTTAATTAATCTAATTATTTAACAATTAAATAATTGGATAATTATAAATATAAATATCCAAATATATGTATAATATTTACATTAAATATTCCATAATACATATATTTGTGACAAATGTCAAATACTTTATTTGACAATTAATTAATGTCAATTCAATAAAATCAAGTATTTAAATCAAATACACATTAATTAAGAAAAAGCCAGAAAAACCCTTAAAGCGTGTATTTATCGTTTAACCGTGAAACGATATATAAATAATCAATATTGTTTATAAAAATAGCCCTAGTTCTCTACGAGTATGTTTCATTAGTGAGACTTTCTAGATTCAGGCATATCCGTCACGAAATCCAATTTCGTGTCCATAATCTACCCACATGTAAATTATGACGACCACTGATAAACTCACTGAATCATACAGGTCTAGGTCATCGCATACGTATAATCCCTCCGTCATAGGTATCCGGATTATCCCAGAGATGTAGATAATAACGTCAAATCTCTATAGGTATAATTCCGTCGACGATTCTATTAGCAATCTGTAGACAATGCATTTTTGCATAAAGCCCAATGATGATCCTCGTATGTAGGCACTACTCGATAAATTGCGGAAGTCGCGGGAAACAGACTTCGGAAGGGAAAATTCAAGGAATAAATACATCATCAATTTAATTAGTTTGTTTGGCCTTGGGTTCGCTCGATTAATCCCTATTTTAAAATTTAAGCATCGGCCCAAAATCCCCAAGCCCATAACACCAAGCCACACGCCCAGGCCCACCAAAGCCTAATCCAAAAATATTGAACACATTAAACACATGTCACAAATCCAATCAAATCCAGACAAATCACCTTCCTAAATTAAATCAAATCCAATCAAATTAAATCAAATCAAATCAAATCCAATCAAAACAAATCCCCTTCCTAAATTAAATAAATTACCTCCCAAATTAAAGAAATCCCCCCACCAAAAATATAAAAATTCTTTAAATAATTAAATTAAATACACACACAATTACTTGATTTGTTTCCTTTTGAAATCCATGCATAACCCTAACCTTAGGATGACCATTATAAAAAGAAACCAGAATTCGAAACCCTAGTCTGCTTCCTTGGCCCCTCATCAACTCATGCCATATCTCCCTCTCTATAACAAAAAAATCACAAAACAAATAAACCCTAAGACTCTCGGCAATGAAAAACCCAAAAAGCTCCCTCTCTCTTTGACTCCTCACGGCTTTTTCCCATCAAACTAACGGCAAAAAAAAATAATAAAAACCCTACCAGCCCCCACATCCCTCTTTCATGCATCAAACCCTCACACTAGCCACAAAACACATATTACACACACAAACCCTAAACAAAAGCCCTAACTCTACAACTCGGCAGCAACAAGCTAAACAATAAAACCCTAGAAGCCATCAGCGCGGACAAATCAAAAAAACAAAACCCACACACCACGCACTGATCGGCGAACACCTAAGCAGCCCCTATAACCGATTGAACAAGCCACACACTCTTCTTACACGTCAAGAAGAACACACACACTGACATATGACAAACACACGCACACACTCTTCATAACTCGACACTTCACTCTCACACAGGCCACGAACTGGACACCACTCACTCTCACACAGCCCTTCTCCTTAGCACACGGCACTCATAAACAAATCAACAGCCCTTAAATCCCATGCACGTCCCTTACAAAATCTAGACATTCACACGCCCCCTGAACCAGTGACCAAAACTGAAGCAAACACCCCCTCCAAACCGTGAAACAACCTCCCAAAAATAGTCCCTAAACACCCAAAAACAGTGGCCAAATAACCCCAAAATAGTCCCATATTTTACCAAAAATAATACCACAAAACCGCAGTAAAGAATACCCCAAAACAGTCCAAATATCACCCTAAACAGTGAACAAATACGACGAGCAAGACAGCAGTAAAAAATAGTGAACAAAACAGAGAAAACAGTGGCTCAAAACAGCAAAACAGCGAATAAAATATTGAACCAGAAATGTGACGGAGCATTAACCCTTCCGGTGACGGTGTAACGCACTTCCGAGAAGCAACTTAAAGTTAAGACCTGAGGACACCATTTTCCCCTTTTTTTATTCATCTTTTCAGTTATCTATTATTATTTCTTCGCATGCATCTTTATGTTTCATGTTTATTAGTTTTATTTCTATTGGGTTAATGATTGCAAACTATCTCTTGTGGTATATCGAATGGAAATCCAGATGTAAATTCTGTAGCCGAATCCGAATGGATGATCGTATGGTCTGTATTTGGGATACAATTCCACGTACCGCTTGAGAAACTTTCAAGTACGTGTCTCATCTTGTTATTTAATTTTACATTTATTATTCACCTATTTACTTTATATGTATTGTTTCTTTATTTATGCATTGTCATTTTAGTGCGCATGGGCTAATCACGATGGATTAAAGGTCCTCCATTTGAGGGTAAAGCCTAAGGGCTACCTTTACCACGATGTTTTGCCGCGTCAGACGAAGTTTGTTTGATTAAATATGAAATATGTTCAGTCAGGCATACGAAGTCCCATATAGATGTCAGCATTGGTCGCATCTCTTTTATTCTTATGTTTTTTACTTTCCGCATGTTATCGCTTTATTTATTTATGTAGTGTCAATTTAGTGCGCATGGGCTAATCAGGATGGATTAAAGGTCCTCTATTCGAGGGAAATGCCTAAAGGCTACCTTTACCACGATGTTTTGCCGCGCCGGACGAGGTATACTTGATTGAATGTGAAATACGTTCAATCGGGCATACGAGATCCCATATAGATGTTGGCCTTGGTCGCATCTCTTTTATTATTCCGTTATTTACTTTTCACTGGTTATTGCTTTATTTATTTACGCATTGATATCTTGTGCGCATGGGCTAATCACTTTGAGCTAAAGGTCTTCCATTTGAGGGAAAAGCCAAAATACTACCTTTACCACGATGTTTTGCCGCGCCGGGTCGCACTATTTTTCTTCTAATTTAGTTATTCACCTTTTTGTTTGTTATTTATCGCTTCGTATTCATCCTATTAGTTATCTCTATTCATTCTGCCGCATCGCTTCACGTTTACTTCCATGCATACTTGCCTCTTTTAGTTATTTCTTTTACATTACGTACTTAATTATCCAATTTTATTATTAATTCTTTTACAGTTATCATTTATTACACCTACTACACTTATTTGTTTAATATGCCTATGGAATTATGCCTTTGTCTCCCCCCTTCTTTATTCTATTTACGTTTATGGGTGTACAATCTTGTGTGTTGATTACATTCTCGTGCATGTGTTGCATATGATTTGGTTATACTATTGTATTAATCACTTTATTACAATTGGCATAAGTAAGGGACCGTTCCGAACCCAACGGTTTGAGGTCTTCCCTTGCGAGGGGTGAGTGCGCCCTTAAATCATTTCCCAGTTCACACTGGGTGGCGACTCCATTTTATTTCTCCGGTTTAGTTCCCCACGGGCTACTCCGTACTCCCGATCGGGCCGCGAGCCCGGACAGCGTCGCCGATTTATGTGTTCTACAGTCTGGCGACTCCACTGGGGATAGAGAATCGGCCCTGAAATAATGTCTTGTAATGTTTGTGATTTTTGCTTTAGTTAACCTTGTCTACAAGTGGGTTGGGACCAATGGGTTAATAAAACTTTCCAAACTAAAGTTGATTTAACCAAAGGTATTATTAGAGTTAGACAATGATTTGGTGTCTTCCTTCACTCACTACCTTTTTATAGCCAAAAGGAAAAGTTGTGAAGACATCTAGATAATCATTTACTCGAAGCTTACCTTAAAGTATATTTAAAGTGATGGACTAATTTGGATGATATATTGTTTATTCCTGTCACCAAGGCGATAAGAGCCTAAGAGGTAAGGGTATTTAAGAGAGTTCGCTCCACCCTCCCTCTGGGGAATTTTCAATAGAGGAATCCATTTGACAGATATTCATGTATCGTGAAGTCGTTTTCGCTCGAAGCGGCGGATCGTTATATGGTACCATCACTCGTTGGCACGTACCTTAAGGTATAAAAAAGGTGCGCTCACTTGGTCGCTCGAACCCTTGAGTGGGGAGACCTAGTTGTGGGCAATCCTTCACCGGCGGGAGCCTTTATCTATACTCTTATAAACCCGCATGTGAACCATAGTTGTATGACCTATAGAAGCCACCATTTTATGCTTGTGTTTGGGACCATCATCATTTGGATTCATTTGGACTTCTTGTCATGAGATGTGAACTTGTTGGGCCATTTAAACTGGGACGAGTTTGTGTCTTATGGAAATTGGGCCAAAAGCTTCTAAAATGCCGATGGGCCGCTTTGTGTTTGGGCCCCCTATCATTTAAAGTTATTTAGCCACGTTATTGCAAAAATGTAAACCTGTTTGGCCTTTTTCAACTGGGACAAGTTTACACCTCGCAATAATATGATTGAATGCTTTGAAATGATAATAGGCCAACTTGTATAAAAACCTTGATGGGTTTAGAAAGTCCAAACATGATCCAAATATGCTAGAAGCATGAGTTCGATATCCGCACTGGCTTTCATCCAAAAAGGATATGCATTGTTACGATATATTTGTATACTTTTGGACGCTTCTAAATTCATCCCCATGACCACGGTTGCCGAAAGCCCAATTCGTCGTTTCTAGACAATGGTATGATCTCATAATCGGCTTATTCCATGTTGTAAATGGGCGGTCTTTGTCATTTACTGATGGAAAGGGACAGAAGCAGCCAAGGTTCACCCCGTAGCATAAGAGAGAGCGATTTTGTGTACCTTGCATCGGTGCATAGAATAAGTAATATCTAGAACCAAAAATAGGCTTACCAAGAGTGTGGGAGAAATAAGGTCGGAAGGTTTGATTACCTCACGCGATTTATATAATTCATGCATAGCACGCATACATGTACCATGCTAACTCGTAGTTTTAAAAGCTGCCATAGATTTCCATTGGGCTAGAGAGGAATGAAGACTCGTCAAAAGACAGTTAGCGAACATGAGTGAGTCAGATAACGAGGGTTCTCGCATGGATCAGTTAGAGACTAATCTCACTAAGATTACCGAGCAGTTGCAAGCTTTGACCACCGCTGTGGCCAATATGGCAATGCCCCGTGCGGGAGCGGCAGGAAGCTCTGATAATGTCAGGCGTGAAGAGCCTCCGAACATGATGAGTGATGAGATCCCTATTTTTGATGAGGAGATGACTGAGTATGCCGCGGGAAGAGTAGCCGGGACTCAGGCAGAATTAAAGAAACACAGGGATCAGGTAGAGTCAGTTACCCGCAAGATGAGGGGTAAGCATAAGGATTTACTAGACTACGGGGCAATGAATTTTGAGGAGCAATTGCCTTCTCAGTTAAAGATGCCCGACATAGCCAGATTCAATGGGAATGGGGATCCGAGGGTTCATATCTGACAATATGTTTCTGTGATGAGTTCGGTGGGTCTGTCGAAGCGTCACGTTTAGAAGATGTTCGAGATGTCGCTTGAGGGGGCACCCGTGGTGTGGTTTCACGGCCTGGAGAGAAAGGTCAAGGATGATTGGAGGGCATTGGTGGAGGGCTTTCTTAATCAGTATGTCACAGATTTGGATATCGACTTGTCGCTTCGCAACTTGGAGAATACCAAGCAAAAGTTGGAGGAGAGCTTCAAGGATTATGTAGATCGCTGGAGGAGCCAGCTTTTAAAAATACAGACTCGGCCCTCGGAGAAGGACCAGATCAAGATGATCATCAAGGGTACTAAGCCCTCTATTTACGGCAAGCTGAGGAGGATGACCTCTATGATTGGCGATTTTCGACAGTTGAGGGAAACTGTCATGGATATTGAGGAGGAAGAAGCTGAGAACAGAAAGTTCTATGGCCAGAAAAGAAGTGTTGGTTTCTAATTAGGTCCCCAGATCATGAAATCAAGCAAAAAATTTGCATGAATACACAAAGGAGTAAGGCGGAATACATACTCACATTGAACGGTTTGAGATGCGATGAACACAAGTCTTCTAGTTTCTCCAAAATGCGGTAGTGGCGTCCTTGTACTGCAGAGGAGTGCTCGGTTTTGCTGCTTGTTGGTTCCTCCATGATCGGCCATTGAAGACACCATTGAAGCTCCAAGCTTCAAGCTTCCAAAAAATGATTCCAAGCTCACAAGAACACTGCCATATCACCTTTGTATCACTCAAGGTGTGCTAGCACTAGATCTTCTTCTTTGCTTCTTCAAGATTCGGTCAAATCAGAAAAATGGATAACAAAAATGGCTCAAAGCCGAGAGAAGAGAATGAGGGAAAAGAGAGGGAGAAGAAAATCGTGAAAAGAGGAGAGAGAGTGGGAAAAGAAAAAATGTATTTGGTTTTTTATATTTCCAAAATAAAATTAAAACCATTTACTCACTTCTTTTTCAATTTCCTTTTACCAAAAAGTCAAAAAGCAAAAGCCCATTAATGCCTTTTCAAAAACCACATCAATCACTCAATCAATTGACAACTTGTCACATCACTCAAAGTGACGTTTGATTTGACGCTTGATGTGACTAACGATTTGACGCTCGATTTGATTTACGTTCCGCACTCGAATTCGAAATGCGAATGCGCTCGCGAATAATCCCAGGCTCGGGTTCGCTAATTCCAAATTAAAGAATTTTCCGTTGCGTCGTAATTAAATGATTACGCCTAGTGAAATCATTATTCACGTCGCTAACGAATTAATTCTAAATTAATTCGTTCGCCCGAATTAAAATCTAATTTTAATTCCGCGTCGAAATCCAATTTCGTATAATATATCGAATATATTATTTTATCGATTAATTCCAAATTAATCATTCTCTCTCTTTAATTAATATTTATCCCAGATAAAATATCTCCGTAATTAATCCCAGATTAATTTACTCTCTCTTCTAATTAATCCCAGATTAATAAAGTGCGAGTCATACATCATCGGTGAATATTCGGGAAGCGACCCATGAGATCCCCAGATATGTTGGCAGTAAATACAGTCGTCGGACTATCCGAACACGTAAGCACCTCGTACTACGTTTATACCGATTTACAAGACAAGGTTGGCTTCTAGCAAAGCGTCATGCCTACCCAATTCTCCAGAAATATCCTTATAGGAATATGTGATCTATATCAAGCGTAGTATACCGAAGTATTGCGTATTTCTGTCCAGTATCGGATGTTCACGTGCTAGGCCTGGGGCTGGAATTGTGTCTGCCTCATACGAAGCACATATCGGATGTCTGGTAACTAGTCTCTATAATCGGATATACATGACCTAGTCATAATATCTCGATAGCTCGAACATTTAAGAGAACGAGTTCTGTATCCTACGTGACCATCATCTCCTTATGACTGGAGTGACACTTCCGTCTTGACATCACACCCAACACACTACGATTCCCAATATACCCAGTATCGGCGTACACAGAACCGGTTAAATCCCTGGACGACCTCAACTAAAGTATATTGATTGTCGTAAGCATTAGCGGTGCAAGTCTCAGGTTAAGACCAAATACACCTACCCTGATTGCAGACTCCCATAGACACATAGTCATACTACCAATGGGATTCCGCTGGGGGTCTATCCAGAGCGAAGCTGTTTCCCGTACCATCGGTAAAACACAACCTCCTATTACACTTGCATGAATATCCTATACCCAAATATATGAGAACTATGTCGTTGTGCTCTCACAAACGTGCACAAGTGTAATACTAGTCTTTTACGTATTTATCGATGTCCAATCTCGATAATACTCTGACTAGGGATATTTAATGATTTATCCTACGTGGACTGATACTGTCTCATATCATTCTCCGTCCAGGAACAAATCATAGGGACCTCTCATCATTTATATATCTAGGTGATCTAATCACAAATGATAAGAGTGCAATCTCCTTTGTCACATAGTTAATTCGTACAACAATACCATGATCTGTACAAATAGTGACGCTATGGGTCATAATTGTCCAACAATCTCCCACTTGGCCTATAGCCAGTCACTCGAGTCTCTGACACCCGAACTATGTACGGTTGGCTCAAACTGCTGAGAAAAGTTTTCGTCAGCGGATTTTCATGATTATCATCTGATGCGATTTATTCGATCATCACATCACCATGATGTATGATCCGAACGGATCATATGAATAATGAAATATGTATCTGGATCGTTGATGAGACCATTAATTCTTTAGCTTGTGCTGACGCCTAGCTCAGCTGCTAACAGAACTATATCTAATCTAATTAGATTTGTTATTGACCCAGATGGCTTCTATTGCTGCCTCAGCTGCTACAATTAACCCGCATTTGTTGTTTATTCGGTAACAGTATCTTGCTTGGAAGATTTCCAGCTCACTGTACCGTTATTCAAACTGTATAGTACCGTTTGCAACTTTTAGTCGTCTTTATCGGTTTAGGAAACTTGCTACAGTGACCCCAGTCACTTCAAGTTCTCCTTCTCCATAGACTAAGACATCATCCTTAGTTCTCTAAGATACTAACGGATGTTCTTAACATCAATCCAGTGACTATCACTCGGATTGGCCTGTTTGTGAATCCATATGCTCAAAGCATATGAGACACCAGGTCGCGTACATTTTTCAATGTACGGTTTCTCGGAGAGTATTTCGAAAGCCAAGCTTTCGCCGATAGTTATTTTATGGGAATATCATTTCCAAGAAATGACATATTATCATTATTTATATAGGACAGCCATTGTCAGTGCGCTCCCACTAACCCTCTTATATACACAAGAATCCTTTTCGTTTTGAATTAAATCATAAATCATTATGATTATATCAAAACGATAATTCCAAGAACCTAATGCTTGCTTCAATCCAAACATGGATCGAATAACCCGCAAACCTTGTTTGCTAGTTACGTCAAAACCGACAGGATGTTGTAAACATCCTCCAAAAGGTTTCCTTTTCAGGAAAGCGTTTTCGCGTAAAGCTGTCATTTCATAAATGAAATATGCAGCATTAGCAAGCATTATCCAAATGGATTTACCGTGGCGACAGGTAAAAGGTTGAATCGTAATGAACACAATGTTAATAACGATACCTTTCCGTTAAAAGCCTGGCTTTATACGTTGGTATATTGCCATCCATGTATGTCTTCCTTGAAGACTTATATAGTACCAATAGGCAAAATGCCTTGTGGTACATCAACTAGTATCCAAACTGGTTGATATACATGGAATCCATTTCAGATTATATGGCACTTTGCCATAAATATAGAGTTGATACCTTGTATCACTTCCTCATACGTAGTCAGTTAGTATACCTCAATAAGATAGACATCTTTATGAGGTGAGATCAGAAACCCATACCCAGGTTGTTTTCTGACTCTTTCGGACTTACGCGGTTCTTGTGTATTCGAAGATTAATGGTAATAGTTTCATCCTCGATGAACTATTTATGTTCCATTAAGATTCGGTGCATAGAACAGTTTACTCTGATTTTCATCGAGTTATACTATCCTCCCACTCACCACTGCATATCGGTATTCCTCTCAGGAAAACCGCATGGTGATCAACAATCTAATTGTTCTCTTGTGAGGTGTATAAGTACAATACTTATAGTATCCCTAGGATAACCTACATTTGGCACTTATCATATTTGGGTTCTTATTTGGTATCATCCAAACATATGCCTAGCATACCCAAATTTAACAAGAATGTGAAACTCGGTTTCTTTCCCGTTCATATCTAATATGTTATCTGTCAAACATATATTTATGGAACCTTATTCTAAATAAGTTCTTGCACTGGTTAAAGCTTATCCGTTGAAGGAAATGGTAGCTCAGAGCGACTCATGATTAACCTTATTATGTCTAACAAAATTCGGTTAATCCTGTTCGGACACACCGTCAAACTGACGTGTTCCGGGAGGAGTCCTCATTGAAAGAATACTATACTCTTTCAAGTATACGAGAAATTTATTGCTTAAGTATTTTCCATTACAGTCTTACCGTGACGGTTTCATACTTTAGCCGATTTGTTTGTCTATTTCGTGTCGAAACTAAAAGTTTCCGATTTGTGTTTCAAAAGAAACACATAACCATACGCGATGCCCATCCGTACAGGTCACGAAATATTCATATCCACATCTAGGCTAGCTAGACATGGCCCAATTGCTTCACTATGAAGTAGGGCTAACAGGTCGGGGCATTTACACTTTTACCAAGTAAATGTGTTTTAGGCACTTTGCCTAATAAACTAGATTCGTAGACTTTATTTGAATGGAATCAAATTAGTGCTGGTACCCGCTCTTCAAAAGTGCGGATATACGAGTCTTGTTTGATAGTGTCCTTGACAACTATGCCACATTTAAGTTTCTTAACTGATCAAATCAGTTTGAGCTATATTTGTCATGTTATATATTTGAGATATTATTTATATTCAAAATACAAATTCTGTTATTCACATCTAATGTGTTATCTCAATATCATCTTATATAATGAAACATTAGTGTTCTAGAATATAAAGGTACACCCGCAACGGGTTATACGCGATATAGAGATAATGTTTCTAGTCAAACTAGTTACATTATAACAGTTCCAAATTTAGGTAATTGCTAAATTTGGCTATCTACGGTTTTTAAAACAGCGACTTTCGTCTCGTTTCCAATTCGCAGATAAATCTCAATGAAGTGATCCTGTTCAAAGTCTAACATCATTTATCCTGTTCTAAAATTAGTGAACATCAATATATTATATTTATGTACCACACACACTATCTAATTTTTTAATACTAGCTGTGAAACATGATTATGATAATCATTTTTGAAGTTAGAGTCTTGCTCGTCTTCAAATCCTTCTTGGGATATGTCCTTTATTTCCTAGAAGACAATAATGATTTTGCCTTTGCCATTTTCAATATTCCGGTAGCCTTTGGCCAAGCCTCGGGTTTCTAGAATATTGAAGTAAGGTGTCCTTGCACTACTTGCCTAATTACAAACTTTGACTTTGTCTCCTTAAGAATAGTCATTAATTCTCCAAGAATTATTTATTGCAATTTTAAAAGTACTTATAAGATCTAATATTTGAATATCCTTCAATTTCAATATCATACTTTAAGAATCTAATCCTTAGTTCTGATAAAGAAATTAAGTAGTCTATATGACAAGTATAGTGGATTAAGCACTAAAAATCATTACATGAATATTCCAAATATCATGTTTCACTTATTTGCTTAACTCCAGGCTTAGGCTTAATATATTTTTATCAAATAAAATAACTTATTATTTTTCCAGGACCATCCTGAAATTTATTCCCAATTTGAAAATTAAAGTCGTTAAATACATTTTCACCCAGGATTATGTCTTTAAACACTAATCTTTCATTTTTATATCTTGATTCTAATAGTCCAACTATTTAATCAACGATTTGTGGTACTATTTATTATAATGATTATAATAGTCCAACTATATAATCAAATATAACTAAATTAATTAACCTCAATTACATTGATTACTATAATCCAATTATAAAATCAACTGTAAACTGAAATTAATTAATTCAAATATATTGATTAATATAATCCAATTATATATAATCAACTATAATACAGTCCAAGTGTTAATTAAAACAACAATTTAAATATTAGTTCAACTAACATTTAATCTAACGACGAAATAATTTGAATGAGCGCGTGTGGCGAGTAATTGAACGAATATTGCAAATTCAATTCTTGCCTCCCACTATTTTTCGGCGAGCCTCTAACCCTCTGTCGAGTACTCGGGAAACCGTGTTTCCTAGTGGGCTAGGATCCCGTTAAATGTCACACAATCTTGACTTTGGCCAACAAATTGTATGATAATTAACTAGGTAGATCTCTAAGATCAATTGGATCCAATCCAATTCCTAGATCCGGTAGGGGGATATCCAAATCCGAAACATATATCTTATATATGCCAATACATCCAATGTATTACCTAACCTCTTTCCTCTGAATCAACTAAGCCTTGGCTTTGGCACAACAAACTTAGTGATCCCAGTCAAGCGCGACCCATTGACCATGGAAAGCTTCGTAATCAATGTCGATGGACAAGAAGTGGTCTTGACTTTGGCCAACAAACCACAACTTGGACAAGACACCGATATGGAACAAAGCCTTCGTGATTCAAACACATCAGCGACAGACAAAGGCCTTGACTTTGGCCAACAAACCAATGCCGTCTAGGATCTTGAGTGAGAATCACTCAATGGAAGGAAAGGCGCTTAATATTGAACGAGGGTTTTTCGCGTGTGCAAATTGGCAACCAATTTATTATCTTTGTTAAGGTCTCATCATCATACACCCTTAAACATGCATTCTAAACACATAATAAAGCGTATATGAAATAAAATAATAATGATATGCAAATGGATACTTTACATTGATCCTAGATCAAATCTCTCATTTTCTCTCTCCAACTAGCACATGTATTTACTTACCCGTTACACTACACTTCTAAAGAAACCTCATTTACATTGAGGGGAATAGGTGAGAAAAGAATACAAAGAGTAAGAGGTGATAAGGCTGGACACGCAGGTCCAATTAATAAATCAAATTTATTACAATTTCCAAAATTGTCCCACCCGACTAATATCCATCTGATATACATTATTCATGCATCGCAACCATGTATTCATACAAGCATGTTATCAATCAATCTAATCCAATTATTAATCTGATAATTAGTGATCATCCAATGTTCAAACAACGATTTGATTTTTACTCGAGTCAAACTCGTTTTGCGAATAAGTACTCAAAGTATGAATTCTTGAATTAAATTAAACTACAAAATTAAATCCAATTCAATTTGTATTTAATTATAATTCATTATTTAATTCCAAATTAAATATTACACTTTATTAACGAACCTTTACGACTTAAATTCCAAATTTAATCGCAATGGGTCTCAAAGCCCAATGAACATCTAATGTTTATTTAATTAAAGTCCAATGAGCTTTTAATTAATTTCTTCAAGGCGTGGACTTTTGGTCAACTCGGGTCAAACCGAATAACCAAAATCCAATCCGGGATTTACCCCATAAGCCTTTAAATTAATTTTGGCGCATTAGGCCCAATTAAATAATTAAGGTCCATTAAGTCATAATTAGACCTTTTGGATGCGGTTTTGGGCCCAATTGAATCCAACCAAATTGGCCTAAACCTAACTTGGTACAACCAAGCCCAAAAGCCCAATTACAACTTATAAGGCCCAATTTCAAAAATAAGCCCAAATTAATTAACTTATAAAATTCCAAATTCCATAATTAATTAACCTAAGTGTAATACACAATTAATCATCCAATTAACATTCCTCAAACATCAATTAGCCTAATTAATCATGCACTTTAATAACAAACAGTGTCCAACACAATTTCATCAAAATCAAACCCAATACATGCTACTTTATTCTCGGCAATTAGGGGTTTTTCCAATCCGATTCAGTTTCAATCCAATTGAATCCACAATCATCATTTCCCAAATCAATTCACCTCATCCAATGAATTAAATAAAAAACACAATGAATTTCAAATGTTCAAGAACTCGGCCAAGCCACTTTAAAAGGGAAAAATTGTTCCAAATCAAAATTCAATCCAATTGAACTTCAAAACAACATTGCCCACTTGTTTTAAGTCATCCAATGATCAAACAAACAAAAATCACCAAGAAATTATGGTTCATCATTTTCGGCCTACTCCAAAAATTTGGGGAAAAATGGATCCAATCCAATTTCATGAAATTGAACATACACAACTTCAATTCATCAATATACAAGCATATTTAATCAATCAATTCAACCAAATCATGCTTCAATTGATTTTACCTAATTCAAACCCTAACTTTTTCATGCTTGATCAAAGCTCATAGATACCATTGTTGGTTTCTAATTAGGTCCCAAGATCATGAAATCAAGCAAGAAATTGGCATGAATACACAAAAGGAGTAAGGCGGAATACATACTCACATTGAACGGTTTGAGATGCGATGAACACAAGTCTTCTAGCTTCTCCAAAACGCGGCAGTGGCGTCCTTGTACTGCAGTGGAGTGCTCGGTTTTGCTGCTTGTTGGTTCCTCCATGATCGGCCATTGAAGACACCATTGAAGCTCCAAGCTTCAAGCTTCCAAAAAATGATTCCAAGCTCACAAGAACACTGCCCTATCACATTTGTATCACTCAAGGTGTGCTAGCACTAGATCTTCTTCTTTGCTTCTTCAAGATTCGGTCAAACCAGAAAAATGGAGAACAAAAATGGCTCAAAGCCGAGAGAAGAGAATGAGGGAAAAGAGAGGGAGAAGAAAATCGTGAAAAGAGGAGAGAGAGTGGGAAAAGAAAAAATATATTTGGTTTTTTATATTTCCAAAATAAAATTAAAACCATTTACCAAATTCTTTTTCAATTTCCTTTTACCAAAAAGTCAAAAAGCAAAAGCCCATTAATGCCTTTTCAACAACCACATCAATCACTCAATCAAGTGATAACTTGTCACATCACTCAAAGTGATATTTGATTTGTCGCTTGATGTGACTAACGATTTGACGCTTGATTTGATTTGCGTTCCGCACTCGAATTCGAAATGCGAATGTGCTCGCAATAATCCCGGCTCGGGTTCGTTAATTCCAAATTAACGAATTTTCTGTTGCGTCGTAATTAAATGATTACGCCTAGCGAAATCACTATTCACGTCGCTAACGAATTAATTCTAAATTAATTCGTTCGCCCGAATTAAAATCTAATTTTAATTCCGCGTCGAAATCCAATTTCGTATAATATATCGAATATATTATTTTATCGATTAATTCAAAATTAATCATTCTCTCTATTTAATTAATATTTTATCCCAGATAAAATATCTCCGTAATTAATCCCAGATTAATTTACTCTCTCTTCTAATTAATCCCATAATAATAAAGTGCGAGTCATACATCATCGGTGAATCTTCGGGAAGCGACCCATGAGATCCCCGGATATGTTGGCAGTAAATACGGTCGTTGGACTATCCGAACACGTAAGTACCTCGTACTACGTTTATACCGATTTACAAGACAAGGTTGGCTTCTAGCAAAGCGCCATGCCTACCCAATTCTCCAGAAATATCCTTATAGGAATATGTGATCTATATCAAGCGTAGTATACCGAAGTATTGCGTATTTCTGTCCAGTATCGGATGTTCACGTGCTAGGTCTGGGGCTGGAATTGTGTCTGCCCCGTACGAAGAACATATCGGATGTCTGGTAACTAGTCTCTATAATCGGATATACATGACCTAGTCATAATATCTCGATAGCTCGAGCATTTAAGAGAACGAGTTCCGTATCCTACGTGACCATCATCTCCATATGACTGGAGTGACACTTCCGTCTTGACATCACACCCAACACACTACGATTCCCAATATACCCAGTATCGGCGTACACAGAACCGGTTAAAGCCCTGGACGACCTTAACTAAAGTATATTGATTGTCGTAAGCATTAGCGGTGCAAGTCTCAGGTTAAGACCAAATACACCTACCCTGATTGCAGACTCCCATAGACACATAGTCATACTACCAATGGGATTCCGCTGGGGGTCTATCCAGAGCGAAGCTATTTCCCGTACCATCGGTAAAACACAACCTCCTATTACACTTGCATGAGTATCCTATACCCAAATATATGAGAACTATGCCCTTGTGCCCTCACAAACACGCACAAGTGTAATACTAGTCTTTTACGTATTTATCGATGTCCAATCTCGATAATACTCTGACTAGGGATATTTAATGATTTATCCTACGTGGACTGATACTGTCTCATATCATTCTCCATCCAGGAACAAATCATAGGGACCTCTCATCATTTTATATCTAGGTGATCTAATCACAAATGATAAGAGTGCAATCTCCTTTGTCACATAGTTAATTTGTACAACACACCATGATCTGTACAAATAGTGACGCTATGGGTCATAATTGTCCAACGAAGACTATTGAGAGGCCTTCTGAGATCAAGACCGCTACTGATGAGGTCACTGCCGTAAAAAAGGCAATTCTCCAACCTTGGTAAGCCTCTGTCAAAGGTGCTTGAGAAGTTGAAAGGACAAGGACTCCTGAAACCTTTAGAACCTAGACCAATTCCAGACCATGTGCCACACTACTTCGACTTAAACCAATACTGCTACTTTCACCAGCAGAAAGGCCACGAAACGAACAACTGCATGAGATCCAAAACCTCATTGACGCTCATAAGATACCCGACCCAGAAAAGGAACAACCCAACACACACAGAAATCCTCTACCTAACTACCACTCTATTCCACCACCCACCTACATGATCAACTCCGGCCTACCCGAAAGCTTTGTCCTCCAAACTCTCAACCATCAAGGTTCTTGCATGAGGATAGGGGATGGCAGCAGTGAAGAACCGTAGGACAAGGTAGAAGACAATGCTGCAGACGATAAAGATATTTTCCCTGGTTTATTTGATTCCAATAATGTATTTATTAATAATAAAGACATTGATTTTGCCTACTTGTTCGAGTCTTTTCCTCAATAGTTAAGCATGAGTCCGATGATGAAATTTTTTGCTTTAGGGTGAAACCTTAGAAATAATAAGTGCGAGATGTGCTCTTATCCGATATTTTGAGTGGTTGATCTCGACTAGACTCGCGAGCACTTAATTATAGGATCTTAGCAGTGAAAGCCTGAGTACTCGGCAAGGTGACAAGTTGAAGAGAGTGCGGATCGATGAATGACCGTTCACTTATATGTCCATCCTGACTTACATGTGTTACAATATGTGGTATGGTTGGAAACGAAGGAAAAGTTTAGAGAAGAAAATATAAACCACCTATAACCGATAAGCGTGAAGCTACCTATAGGCGAGTATTAGGACCACCATGAGGAGAAATGCTACCTTAAAATGTGGGTGTGTAAAAAAAAAGACGAAAGAAAAGGAAAAGAAAATCATATCATATTGAGTTCGGAGAAGTAATTACAGAGCATAATCAAGACATCCAGGTTAGTTTGACCCCTCGATCCCATTCTTTGAAACAAAATCATTGAGTTGGCTTACCCAAGGATCAAGCAGTAAAAGAACATTAGAACATACACACTTTGAGTCTGGTTCAGATCATTTATTCAAAAAAGTCGGATTTGAGTTACATCGAGTACTTTGAAGGTTCTCCGGTTTCGACACTGGGCATCCTTTGAGGACGATAATATGTATAACTATTGAGACTATTTCGTAAAAAGCAATATAGTATGTTGATATGGAACTGTTAGAGTTCTACGGTCCCAAGGATCTATTAATCAAGCATAAAACAATATGTGAATACATTCAAAGAGGTGCAGAATACTCACAATGATCGGTTGAGACGATGCGACGAACATAAAAATCATTTTCTGCCTCCTTGGTGCATTCGGCAGTGACTGGTTTTGGTGTCCACAAATTCGGCCATGGATGTCCTCCATCAAGCTCCAAGCTTTGTGTTATTATTCCATGCTCACGGGTGGGTTTCCCTATCACCTTCGTATGTCTCTTAGAGTGCTATCTCTTGATGTTTTTGCCACAAAAACACCATTGTTGCTCCCTTCACTGTCACGGCAGTGACCGGAAAAGAAGAAGAAAAAACTGCCCAAAGGGCGTGAGAGAGAGAGGAAGAAAGAGAGGAGAGATAGGTTAGTTGTTGGCAAAAGTGTATCTAATACACATAAATTGATTTTCAAAAAATCAATTAATTGATTTCAAAAATCAAAACATATACCAAAAGTTAAAATAATAATATATGTCAATCAAGCTTTCAAAAAGCTTTCCAACCATTTCCATCAAATCACATCACTCAATCAATCAAGTGACAAGTTGTCACATCACTCAAAGTGACTAATGATTTGACGTTTGATGTGACTAGCGATATGACGCTTGATTTGACCTGTGTGCCGCACTCGAATTCGAAATGCGAAAGTGCTCGCAAACAATCCCGGGCTCGGGTTCGCTAATTCCAAATTAACGAATTTTCCGATGAGACGTAATTAAATGATTATGCCTAGCGAAATCACTATTCACGTCGCTAACGAATTAATTCTAAATTAACTCGTTCGCCCGAATTAAAATCTAATTTTAATTCCGCGTCGAAATCCAATTTCGTATAATATATCGAATATATTATTTTATCGATTAATTCCAAATTAATCGTTATCTCTCTTTTATTGATATTTTATCCCAGATAAAATATCTCCGTAATTAATCCCAGATTAATTTTCTCTCTCAACTAATTAATCCCAGATTAATAAAGTGCAAGTCATACGTCATCGGTGAATCTTCAGGAAGCGACCCATGAGATCCCCAGATATGTTGTTAGTAAATTCAGTCGTCGGACTATCCGAAAACGTAAGTACCTCATACTACGTTTGTACCGATTTACAAGACAAGGTTGGCTTCTAGCAAAGCGCCATGCCTACCCAATTCTCCAGAAACATGCTTACAGGAATAAGTGATCTATATCAGGCGTAGTATACGTAGTATTGCGTATTTCGATCTAGTATCGGATGTCACGTGCTAGGCCTGGGGTTGGAATTGTGTCTGCCCCGTACGAAGCACATATCGGATGTCTGGTAACTAGTCTCTATAATCGGATAAACATGACCTAGTCATTTTATCCCGATGACTGTAGTACATAAGAGAACCAGTACCGTATCCTACGTGACCATCATCTCCACTATGACTGAAGTGATACTTCCGTCTTGACATCACACCCAACACACTACGATTCTCAATATACCCAGCAGAGGCGTACACAGAACCTGTTAAAGCTCTGGACGACCTAAAACCAAAGTACATTGATTGTCGCAAGTATTAGCGATGCAAGTCTCAGGTTAAGACCAAATACACCTACCCTGATTTCGGACTTCCATAGACACATAGTCATACTACCAATGGAATTCCGAGGGGTCTATCCAGAGCGAAGCTGTTTTCGTACCATCGGTAAAACACAACCTCCTACTACACTTGCATGAGTATCCTATACCCAAATATATGAGAATTATGTCGTTATGCCCTCACAACGCGCACAAGTGTAATATTAGTCTTTTACGCATTATCGATGTCCAATCTCGATAATACTCTGACTAAGGATATTTAATGATTTATCCTTCGTGGACTGATACTGTCTC
This sequence comes from Zanthoxylum bungeanum, assembly GCA_019454045.1. Classification (NCBI taxonomy): domain Eukaryota; kingdom Viridiplantae; phylum Streptophyta; class Magnoliopsida; order Sapindales; family Rutaceae; genus Zanthoxylum; species Zanthoxylum bungeanum. Next base: position 35,197 of record SKCR01041543.1, read on the forward strand.
ATATCATCTCAATCCAGGAACAAATCATAAGGACCTCCTATCATTTATACATCTTGATGATCTAATCACAAATGATAAGAGAGCAATCTCCTTTGTCACATAGTTAATTTGTACAACAACACCATGATCTGTACAAATAGTGATGCTATGGGTCATAATTGTCCAACATGAACATCACATCACACGATCTACTTTGACCTAGTGCGAGTGGCAAAGAGCAGAAAGCTAAACCAAGTCTGGGGGCGACCAGTCTACCACCTCACGAATAAGGGACATAATGGAATCTTGAGTCATGGGATCAAAGAAAACTGAGCAATCACCAGAAGAGAACTGGCAAAAGGAAACTGTAAGCATGCTCAGGGGGCGACCAAAGAGATTAGTGGGCGAAGGACGCCAGAGAGCACAAGGAAGGCCTAACCCATCGGAATAGGAAATACATCCATACATACATGCATACACATCATATACATGCAATTCTTTGTTTTGTGTTCACAGGATTTGAAGAAAAAAAAGGAAAAAAAAAAAGCGGCAAAGACAAATAGTTCGGGAATAAGACCCACAACTCAATTTGGGAATAAGACCCACAATTCAATTTGGGAACAAAACCCACAATTCAATTCGGGAACAAGACCCACAATTCAAATCGGGAACAAGACCCACAACTCAAATTGGGAACAAGACCCACAACTCGAATTAGGAACAAGACCCACAACACGAATTGGGAACAAGACCCACAACTCAGTTTGGGAACAAGACCCACAACTCAACTCGGGAACAAGACCTACAATTCAACTCGGGATCAAGACCCACAACTCAACTCAGGACAAGACCCACAACTCAATTCGGGAACAAGACCCACAACTCAGTTCGGGAACAAGACCCACAACACAAATCGGGAACAAGACCCACAATTCAATTCGGGAACAAGACCCGCAACTCAGTTTGGGAACAAGACCCACAACTCAACTCGGGAACAAAACCCACAATTCAATTCGGGAACAAGACCCACAATTCAATTCGAGAACAAGACCCACTTGGTGGTCCAGAAACAAGACCCAGGGGTTGCAGCACCTCGTCACCAAATCAACTCAGTTCGAAGCGTCTCAAACCAACAGGTAAGTTCAGCGGCAGCTGGCGAGCAAGGTAAGTAAGTAAAAATGCATGCATGACTTTGATAGGATTGTCACTATCACACACTGCACAAGTCCCATCAAAGTGGATGCGACTGTAGACACTGCATTTTTGCATAAAGCCCAATGATGAGCCTCGTATGTAGGCACTACCCGATAAATTGCGGAAGTCGCGGGAAACAAACTTCGGAAGGGAAAATTCAAGGAATAAATACATCATCAATTTAATTAGTTTGTTTGGCCTCGAGTTCGCTCGATTAATCGCTGTTTTAAAATTTAAGCCTCGGCCCAAAATCCCCAAGCCCATAACACCAAGCCACACGCCCAGGCCCACCAAAGCCCAATCCAAAAATATTGAACACATTAAACATATGTCACAAATCCAATCAAATCCAAAAAAATCACCTTCCTAAATTAAATCAAATCCAATAAAATTAAATAAATCAAATCCAATCAAATTAAATCAAATCAAATCCAATCAAATCAAAACAAATCCCCTTCCTAAATTAAATAAATCACCTCCCAAATTAAAGAAATTCCCCCACCAAAAATATAAATATTCTTTCCTTAAATAATTAAATTAAATACACACACAATTACTTGATTTGTTTCCTTTTGAAACCCATGCACAACCCTAACCCTATGATGACCATTATAAAAAGAAACCAGAATTCCAAACCCTAGTCTACTTCCTTGGCCTCTCATCAACTCACGCCCTATCTCCCTCCCTATAACAAAAAAATCACAAAACAAATAAACCCTAAGACTATCGGCAATGACAAAACCAAAAAGCTCTCTCTCTCTCTTTGACTCCTCACGGCTTCTTCCCATCAAACTAACGGTAAACAAAAAAATAATAAAAACCCTAGCAGCCCCCACGTCCCTCTTTCATGTAGCAAACCCTCAATCTAGCCACAAAACATATATTACACAAACAAACCCTAAACAAAAGCCCTAGCTCTACAACTCGGCAGCAACAAGCTAAACAATAAAACCCTAGAAGCCATCAGCGCGAACAAATCAAAAAAAACCAAGCCCTCACACCACGCACTGATCGGCGCACACCTAAGCAGCCCCTATAACCGATTGACCAAGCCACACACTCTTCTTACACGTCAAGAAGAACACACACACTGACATAAGACAAACACACACACACACTCTTCACAACTCGACACTTCACTCTCACACAGGCCACGAACTGGACACCACTCACTCTCACACAGCCCTTCTCCTTAGCACACGGCACTCATAAAAAAATCAACAGCCCTTAAATCCCACGCACGTCCCTTATAAAAGCTAGACATTCACACGCCCCATGAACCAGTAACCAAAACCGAAGCAAACACCCCCTCCAAATCGTGAAACAACCTCCCAAAAATAGTCCCTAAACACCCAAAAATAGTGGCCAAATAACCCCAAAACAGTCCCCTATTATACCAAAAATAATACCATAAAACCGTAGTAAAGAATACCCAAAAACAGTCCAAATATCACCCTAAACAGTGAACAAATACGACGAGCAAGACTGCAGTAAAAAACAACAAAAAACAGTGAAGAAAACAGAGAAAATAGCGGCTCAAAACAGCAAAACAGCGAATAAAATATTGAACCAGTGAACCAGAAATGTGACAGAGCATTAACCCTTTCGGTGACGGTGTAACGCACTTTCGAGAAGCAACTTAAAAGGTAAGACCTGAGGGCACCATTTTCCCATTTTTATTCATTTTTTCAGTTATCTATTATTATTTCTTCACATGCATCTTTATGGTTCATGTTTATTAGTTTTATTTCTACTGGGTTAATGATTGCATGCTATCTCTTGTGGTATATCAGATGGAAACTCAGACGTAAATTCTGTAGCCGAATCCGAATGGACGGTCGTGCGGTCTGTACTTGGGATACAATTCCACGTACCGCTTGAGAAACTTTCAAGCACGTGTCTCATCTTGTTATTTAATTTTTTCATTTCTTATTTAGCTATTTACTTTCTATGTATTGTTTCTTTATTTATGCATTGTCAATTTAGTGCACATGGGCTAATCACGATGGATTAAAGGTCATCCATTTGAGGGAAAAGCCTAAGGGCTACCTTTACCACGATGTTTTGCCGCGCCGGACGAAGTATGTTTGATTGAATGTGAAATATGTTCAGTCAGGCATACGAAGTCCCATATAGATGTCGGCATTGGTCGCATCTCTTTTATTCTTATGTTATTTACTTTCCGCACGTTATCGCTTTATTTATTTATGTAGTGTCAATTTAGTGCGCATGGGTTAATCAGGACGGATTAAAGGTCCTCTATTCGAGGGAAATGCCTAAAGGCTACCTTTAGCATGATATTTTGCCGCGTTGGACGAGGTATACTTGATTGAATGTGAAATACGTTCAATCGGGCATACGAGGTCCCATATAGATGTTGGCTTTGGTCGCATCTATTTTATTATTCTGTTATTTACTTTTCGCTGGTTATTGCTATCTCGTGCGCATGGGCTAATCACGTTGAGCTAAATGTCCTCCATTTGAGGGAAAATCCAAAATGCTACCTTTACCACAATGTTTTGCCGGGCCGGGTCGCACATTTTTTTCTTCTAATTTAGTTATTCACCTTTTTGTTTGTTATTTATCGCTTCATATTCATCTTATTAGTTATCTCTATTCATTCTGCCGCATCGCTTCACGTTTACTTCCATGTATGCTTGCCTCTTTTAGTTATTTGTTTTACATTACATACTTAATTATCTGCTTTTATTATTAATGCTTTTACAGTTATCATTTATTACACATACTGCACTTATTTGTTTAATATGCCTAATGAATTATGCCTTTGTCTCCCCCTTCTTTATTCTATTTACGTTTATGGGTGTACAGTCTTGTGTGTTGACTACATTCTCTTGCATGTGTTGCATAAGATTTTGTTATACTATTGCATTAATCACTTTTTTACAATTGGCATAAGTAAGGGACTGTTCCGAACCCAACGGTTTGAGGTCTTCCCTTGCGAGGGGTGAGTGCGGCCTTAAATCATTTCCTAGTTCACACTGGGTTACGACTCCATTTTATTTCTCCGGTTTAGTTCCCCGCGGGCTACTCCGTACTCCCGACCGGGCCGCGAGCCTGGACAACATCACCGGTTTGTGTGTTCTACACAATCTCTTAATAACCTTAGAACTTACTTCTACAGTGTACCACAGGCCCATGGATTTAACAGATTGCTAATTCAATATTGAATACATATGCTATGTACACAGAACTGGCGAATCCTATCTTGATACGCACATGATATCTTGAGGATCAGTCCACACCCAACGAACAGGCGGAGGTCTGATCTAAATAGATCGGTGACGTGACTGCCATCAAAGTGTGGAGGATACCTCATACATCCACAGTGGTATCTCAAGTCAAAGGAACAATATGCTCAGTTGACCCGAGAAGATTCTTATTGACGTTGGTGTACCATCTATTAGGAAATCTTTGGTGAGTCGTTCAGTGTTTATCCACTATAAACACCCACACATCTATACGAGTCTCCCAGACTCATGGTTCATTGGGATAAAACATCGGACCAAGTCTCGATATACGACGTGTATTAGTCTCAGCGGATTTTACTAACCGACCCGTGTTAGTAAATCTTGATCAGGAACTTTATTTGATAATATATTTCTGGTAGTGCCATTTCCCAATGTCAATTACAAATTACTTTGTAACTACACATTACATTATATATTATCGGGTCTTTATCTAATATATATATACATATCACTAAATCATATTTAGTTTATATCTAATCGTAATTAGATCGAATATGTATATAAAAGCAAGAAATACTACCATAAATTAAGTAATATTATGAAAAAAAGAATTGTTCGTATTCATGAATCGGACATAAATACGATCCAAATTGGCACTCCGAGAACCAACCTTAACACCTATATGGTCTATACATAACAGAAAACATTCTCAGACGATTGAATACCTTGTAATTGCAGTCACCAATATCTAAACCTTTTGCTCTGATACAAATTTTGTAACATCCCGTCAAAGTCAGGATGTTATCGGCAAGAGACATGAATAATATCCCCGAGCCTAAAATCAACCGAAAAATAGACACGACTCACCCTAAAACTAGACAACTGGGAACACAGTCCAACACTAAAACGACCTGTAATAAACATCAAACATGCAAGAATACTTCAGGTCCGCTACTCAAGACAAATCCAATACATATAATCAATACTCAGGGGCTTCATGCCTAATACTATACGAACAAACCAAAACTTTTATTTCTATATATATATGTCATCGTGCTCAACACGACTCAAACATGACCAATATAAATCCTAAACTTCTACGACACTTTCCAGGACTCTAGAGTTGCTGATTGCACATTGGGTGATCCGTCATCTCGAGCATGACTTCCTAAAAACTTGAATGGCTGACCGAACTAGTTGCCAACCTGTAAAACTAGTAAACTGTTGTGGAGTGAGTTATGAAACCCAGAAAGTAACCACACTCATACCATAAAAGACAAGAATAAATCTTGAAAATATTATATATATATATATATAAGTTTTTCGGAAAGCCTTTAAAATATTGTGTCAAATTATGTGGAAGTCTATTATTGTATAGTCATCGGAAAATGACACCGACATACAAATTTAAAACTTCAAAGAAACACTGTACTTGAACTTATACTGAAAATCTTTCAAACTTCGTACTATTCTTTACACTTTTTATATATAAAGTCTTCTGGAATACTTATATATATTGATCTAGAAATTAAGTTCATAAGGCATACTTAATATAAAATCGAAACTTTAGAAAAAACTGTAATCAAGAACTGTAATATCTAAATCATTTGAATTCTAAAATTAAACTCTTTTGTCATATATCAGAAAATTAAACATAATTGAAATATCATCAAATTGGAAAGTTTAAAACTTTCTTTAGTAATAACTCAAGTACTAATCTTTATAGGGAAATCCTTTCGAACGTTCAAAGTCCTAGTTACACATATAATTACATATACGAATTCGAAAACGTAGTTTATACAGAATCTCAAATCCTCTACATATCAATCGTAAACACACAACCTTAGAAAGCTTACTTGAAAACATTTCAAACATTAAAGCTTTCATGTATACCTTCCACGTACAAACCTTCGAGAAATACATACATGTATAAATCTAAGATCTTAACTCATTTCAGACCTTTAAAATATTATATAGCCAACAACAGAGACTTACAAACTTTCAGATATCAAAAGTTATCAAATAACTAAATTAAAAGTCAGAATGTGTAAAAAATACATGACTAAGTCATAGACAAACAGAAGTACTAGTTTATGAATACAATGCTCGTATGGAACTCACAACCTGTTTTAGAATAGGTATGAAATAAATCGCATCCGAATGGACTCCATAACTAGGATTACTATGACACAATACTAACTCATCAACCAAACAGTTGACACACACATATTACAAACATAAGTTATGTACAGTCAATCTCATCCATCAACAGAAACCAAAAACATAAGAAATTCGCTTTAAACTCACCTTTTGAAAATACATCATAAAACTAATCTTTTGAAAATACATCAAAAAACTAATCAAACGTCCAATGTCCGAGTAGCGCGCTCTAATCGGACAATGTACGAAAATAAGATTTTATGACAGAGAGTAATGGGTCCATCCACTACAGAAGAACATGATCCTATACAAGCACCACGATAGTTTCAAAATCATAAAATAAATAAATATCATAGTACGAGCATCGTGGCAGAAATATTTCATATCATAACATAAGCGAAAGTCAAAGACATCTCATTAAAAAAAAAATCTTTTTGAAAAGAAACAATTCAAAACACCTTTTTCAGAAAAACCATTAAATAATAGTATTCAAAATATCATAAAACTAATCTGTTGTAAACGAAATCAAATTCCAAAACCAATATTATCATAAATCTGTATTAAGCATCCAAGAACCCAACTCAATTGGACGAATAAATCAAGCGTTCAATGTCAGAGTTGCGTGCCTTAACCGGACATTATACGAAAGCAAGCTCATGTCAATAGAGAGTCAATAGTCAACTCATTTTAGATGGATAAGACCCTATACAAGAACCACGACGAATACAAAAGTCATAAAACAAAGAAAACTTAGTATGAGCACCGTGGAAGAAACTTATCATATCATATTATATCATAAGCGAAATCAAATACATCTCGTTCAAAAGTACAACTTTTCAAAACAATTTTTCCGAAAAACAAATGAACAAAAGTATCCACACACATGTTAGGCACATCAAATAACACATATCAAATTTAAAAATAACTCATATATCGAGATACAATAACATTATATCACATATTGATCTAAAAATGATTATGTCAATAATTATATATATATACACACACATATACACACACATCTTCTTTATAAACATACAACAACCAATATTCAGGTATTCATCGCCTGAATTACTTATCTGGCTATGCGAATACTCATGATCTTAGTAAAATCTGTCCAAACAAAAGGTGAAACACGGCTAGAATCGTTGTTATGCGAAATTCCCGACTCAACTATAATAAACTTTTGGACTTTCTCGAAACACACAAATCAAGTCTGATTCCAACAATTTCAGTTTCATTAACTCTTAATACACCATTACAACCTATTCATAACACCCAATTCACTTTTCGGCCTTAAACTATAAAATCTTTCAAAAAGTTCGAAAGTATTACGAACGGTTCTGGAACCTTTAAGATCTTTCATGTTTCTTTCAAAACCATTCTAATACTCTTAATATGTCATTATATACTGTTCAAAGCGACCAGTTAGTTTAATTCCTCAAATTACATGTTTTCGAAAAATCTTCCTAATTTTTTTTAAAAACACTACGGAATGATCCCGAACATTCTGAAACTTTCTAGAACCATATAAAAATCATTATATCATCATAACTAACTCATATTTATCATAATGTTCATTAAATCGTCGACGTACACGAAACCGGGTTTTACCAGAAACTCGTACAACTTGCCGGATCAATCTAATTCATTCCGAATTCACTTGGATCCTACCAACTATACATATTTAATAAACTCTAGCACAATTAACTCAATACATATCAATACATAACTCTACGAATATATTGGAAGCATCCGAATATTTAATCAATACGTCAAAATAGCGAGTTTTTACCGGGATGTCTTACCGAAATTATAAGGGCACCAATGAACTCCCAATGTGCCCATGAACGAGTTGGAATCAGTGATATTCGAACCAGAGCACCAGAGCTCATGGGTATCACTGTTCATCGTGCGTTTCTTTCCATTTTGTGCGAAATCGAGCGTCGATGGATAAAATCGCCACCACAACCTCGTAGTACGTTCCACGAGCTTCGATTTTATATGTGGATTGTATCGTGAATCAAAGCGATAAGCTGGGATCGAAATGGATTTGTCATGCGCATATTTCTTCTTTTCTCCGCCGTTTCTAGCGATCTGGGGCCGCCACTTGACATAGGGTAGTCGGACATTCCTAGTAGTATCGTCTTGGTGGCCGACATGACCGGCCAACAGCCTCCTTCTCTCTCACGCGTAGGGAGTCGAGTGGATTTGGTGTTTTTTGGCCATTTCATAATTTTTGAAAAGTTGTGGGTATTTATAGAAAATTATAAAACAGTCCCTGCGAAATTGCAAATAGGTGCTGATGTTATACTATCTCGGAAAATTTACATTTTTGATGCTCTATGATGTAAATTTCGAAAAGTGCTCAACACAAAAGTTGTTCGTCTTAGGAAAACGAGTCTAACAGTTTAAAAATTAACTTAATCAGAATTCATTTTCTATATTTATAGCCGAAATAATAAAACTCTGTCATATAAAAATATTTAAAAAAAATGTATAACTAATCATTTCGAATTACGTAATTTTCCAAAACTATGAAATGCCACTTCAAGACATTCCAACATATTTTACAATACTAAAATTCTTATTTTCTAATATCATTCCATTTCGAGTCTTGAGCTTCGATTCAAGAACCTTCCAAAACTCTTTCGAAAATTCGGGATATTACACTTGAAATGTAAAATCTAGCACAATATATTGCACTTCCATTTTATTTTCTTATAGAATTGTAGTCTAAAATTTATTTAACTCGCGTAAAGCGCGTGTCTTAGACTAATAGTAATCAAACTCCCTAATAAATGTTTTATCATTGTGGGCTTGTGGCACGCTTTTTGAAGAGAACTATTCACTACTCGTCTCGTAAGCTAAAGAGAGAACGTTTTGTTGATCTCCAATGAAACGACGAAACGTAAAGAAATAAATTGCAGCGCCCGAACCTGACCGCCTCGTAACAACCCGACCCGCTTAATAATAATACAAATACTCGAGCAAAGAAACAGAATCAAGAAAGCAAAAGCAGCGAGGGATAATGGCAGAAGAAAGCGAGAACCCAAAAACTGAAGACCAAACACAAACAGGCACCAAAAACCCTAACCCTAACCCTAACGAAGAGGAAGATCTAGAGGAAGGCGAGATCGTGGGCAACGATGAATCCTCGAAGAAATCAACAGCCGCGATTCAACAGCCGCATCCTCTCGAACACTCTTGGACCTTCTGGTTCGATAACGCTTCTTCCAAATCCAAACAAACCATGTGGGGTAGCTCCATGCGCTCAATTTATACCTTTTCCACCGTTGAAGAGTTCTGGAGGTAAATCGGAACAAATAATATTATTTTTAATGTGGGATTTGTTAGAATTTTGAGATAATTGATGATGATCGAATTTATTTGGTTGTTAATGCTATTGTATGAACTATTTTTGGATTATGAGAAAGTTTGAGGGAAATAGAAGGAAATATTTAGTTCTTTACACTAAAGAAAAGATCTTTTTAATGTGCATTTTAGTCCTTACTGCTTGAGGGATTGAGCTTTGAGCGGTGCCATTAAGCAATCCAATGATCCTTGAAGAAATATTCATTGGCATATTTTATATGCTTTGAAACTCTGTTATATGATTTGCTTATCATGATCATCAAATCTTTCATGTGCTGACTTCTCGTTTCTTCACCCTTTTGAATGGTTCAATGTTAATTCTTTTCTTGTTTTTTTTTTCAAATTTTTTTCTGTATTCAGCCTTTACAACAATATACATCATCCTAGCAAGTTGGCTATTGGAGCAGACTTTTATTGTTTTAAAGATAAGATTGAGCCAAAATGGGAGGATCCTGTTTGTGCTAATGGTGGGAAGTGGACTTGCATCTTTGTCCGAGGAAAATCTGATACTTGTTGGCTGCATACGGTATGACTTTGACTTGGACTCTTTGTGTGTGTGTGTATTTTGGTATATATACCTGATAGTGAATACTGAGTATGGCCTTAAATTTTGTACATGTGCTCACTGTAGTTGCTGGCAATGATCGGAGAACAATTTGATCACGGAGATGAAATTTGTGGAGCAGTTGTGAATGTCAGATCAAGGCAGGAAAAGATATCTCTGTGGACCAAGAATGCTTCGAATGAAGCTGCTCAGGTAACTTACTAATCAAACACCTACAGTTAGCCATATACATCTTTATGCCAAACAGAATGTTTGGCCATAGTACACTCTTTGCACTTTCTTTGTTAGCCAAAGAACACATAAAAGATAATACTGTGAAAATTTTGCGAGACAGTAGATGGCCTTGTAAGGGGTAGACGTTGTGAGGTTTTGCACTCAATTTATTCTATGCACCCTTCCTTGCACCCCTTGGCCCCCATATCAATGATATTAACTATAAAGTCCACTTAAAAAGTGTGCATCTGTTAGACAGGATTTATGCAGACATCGGTACTGCCAAATTGTTTTGTGAGCCGAATAGTTATTGTTTGGTTAATTATCCTTTTTTCAGTAGACAGATCAGGGGGCACTATTGTAGTTTTATTTTCCTCGTCTATTTTGACATCATGTAAGGTTTAATAATGAGTTGTAATTTCCCCTTTTCAACTCTTACCTTGTCTATTGTTGTAAACATATCACTGGTACATGATTCAAGCATTTACTACATGATCAAGTCCTTGAAATTGCTTGGATTTTTCAATGTATCCCTTATTGCTTTGATTTGGACGACTTAACTCACACAAGGGCTAACAGTAAATATCTTGTTGCAGATGAGCATTGGGAAACAGTGGAAGGAGTTACTTAATTATAATGATACCATAGGGTTCATCTTTCATGTAAGGATTCTGTTTTTTCCTCTTGTATTATGTTTACCATAGAGGATGAGCCTTAGTGTAATGGTAAGATTACTCCATTTTGACTTGGAAGTCACGAGTTTGAGTCTCGGAAACAGCCTCTTTGCAAAAAGTAAGGGCAAGGTTGTGTATATATTGAATGCTTCCCATAGCCCACGGTGTGGGAAGCCTCATACGCTATACCATCCTTTATTATGTTTACCTTAATATGTGTGCTTCATCGCTTATCAAAGATTAGGGACTACACGCTATAGATAACTAATGTTGTTTTCGGTTTCCTTTTTCAGGATGATGCAAAGAATGACAGGTTAAAGACTCGCTACACATTATGAGTTGTATGGCATTTAGCAGTGTAGTCCCAGTAAACATGTTCCGTTTTCAGAATGAGACAGTAGTAGGCTTGTTATCAGTTGATAACACTTAAACATTTTGCCATTACTTGGTTTATGTAGGTCCTTAATAGCACAAGCAATTTATATCTTCCAATCTATTTGAAGTTGAAATCTTCTAGCTTTTGTTCCAGTTTTCATTTTAAGTAGAACTCCGTTTATTGTTTATTTATGTTATATCCAGTGTTCTAAAACGCGCTAGGCGCTAGTCGGGCGGCGACCCAGCGCCTAGGGCGCCTAGGCGGGGCCTAGGCAATTAGTCGGCACACAGTTAAAAATATAATATTTTCCAACATCATAATTCATATATAATCCAAATCATATAAAATCAATCAAAATGTAATAAACATAAAACCATTAATAAAATTCAATCAACTTATAAAATATCATTTAATTAAGTTCATATTCATCATCCTTTAACAAAGTTAAACTAAACTACACTAAATGTCTAAATATCTAATTCTTCATCTAATTCAATCTCATCATCCTGAGGTTCTTCATCAGAATCAAAATCATCTTCATCAAGTTCTCTCTATTCAACATTTCTAGCACTTTTTCGAGGTTGTAATATGTCATCAGCTCCAGATGCTTCTCCAACCATCCTCCAAGTAAGTCCTGAACGGGCTCTACTTCTTCATCATCACCAGAGTCACCACCCTCAACAATCCATCCTTGTGCGTTAGTAGCATCTTTGGCTTCTAATACATCCACTTTCAAATTTTTCTCCCTTTTGCTCTTGTTCTTCAACTTGGCATTAAAGGAAACATAGACAAGATTGTTTAATCGATTCACATCTAGTCTATTCCTTTTCTTCGTGTGAATCTACATAAATAATTTAAATAAATCAATTAATATTAATAATTTGGATATAAAATAATAAAAAAAATTAGCTAATGTTAAATATTTACCCCCTCAAAAGTGCTCCAATTTCGTTCACACCCGGATGAACTAGTGGTAATGACAGTATCCTTTTTGCCATTTTTAGCAAGTTCGGTGTATAATGCCTATATGTACGCCACCATGCAACTACAAATGAACATATATATTTTGAATGAAATATAAGTTTTTTATATATTTTGCAAAATAATTCAAATCAATACTTTGTTTTTACCTGGATTAAAAACATCAATCGATACCCGACATGCTTTGACCCCCACTTCTTTACCAAAAGCTTCGTCTTTTTCCTTGTACGAAGCCAACTCCTCATTTATCACAGTACTCTGCATGTCAATGTCATTGGGGAAGAAAGCCTCCACAACCGTAAATACCGCATCCATTACTTTCACATCGTACTCGATACTTGAATCCTTATAGTAGTAGTAAGGATTTAAAAGATAAGCAACACAATGTAATGGAGTATCAAGCCGCCCTTCAATTTTACTATTAATAATCTCCAAGATTGGCCGATAACTACTCTCAATATTGTTCAATGCATCCTTGATCTATTCTTTTGCAATCTTTAGCTCTCCATAAACAAATCACATGGATGGCTTTCTATCCCCATCAACTAATCTAAGCACTCTCACCAAATGTGCAAACATTTTCAAACATTGGGTCACCCCATTCCAAAAAAAGATACTCATCACCGTGGCAAATGCAGCTTTCCCTTTAGCTTGCTTCGACCATATACACTCATCCCATTCCGCGCTAGCAAACATGGTTCGCAAACTTTCTTTTTCTCGATTAAACTTTGTAAGGATAAGAAAACTGAAGCAAACCTAGTTACTCCCGGTCTGACTATGTCTCTCTGTTTTGTAAACGATCTCATCATGGACAAAGTCTTGTGATGGGCATACACGAAAATGGTGAAAGCCTTGGCACTATCAATGGTTTTCTTGTATCTCGGCAATTTCCCAATACTTTCAAGCATTAGGTTGATGGTGTGAGTAGCACATGAACTCCAAAAAATATTTGGCATCTTCGCCTTCAACAACTTTGCCGCCGCCATATTGTTCGAGGCATTGTCTGTTACAACTTGAACCACATTTTCCGCCCCCACTTGTTCAATGCCCGTCATCACATACTCATAAATGTGCTCCGCAGTGTGCGCCACATCAGAACTTTCCTTGGAAGAAAGAAATTGGTGCCTATTGTGCAATTAACAAACAAATTCATTATGCTTCTCATTTTCCTATCACTCCAAGCATCTGTCATGATAGAACACCCGTTCTCCATCCACTCCTTCTCATGATGTTTCAAGGAATCTTTAACACTTGCAACTTCCTCTTTCAACAATGGCTCCCTCAACTCATATTGACTAGGACCTCTAAAACCCGGTACAAATTGACCAACTGCTTCCATCATCGCTATCCAACTGTCATTGTCAATAGCATTGAAAGGAATACCGGATTTATACACCCACTTTGCAACAAATCGCTTCACATTATGTGTCTTCTCTTTAAATAATGCTCATTAATATTTTGTTGCCTCATTGTTTTACCATCACTAGTTGAAGAATCAGGAGGGGTTGCCACTGTCCACCTAGCTAAAGGGCCGCGATGTCGTGGGGGTCTTGAATCTAACCCTTCTTCTATTTCACGAATTTCTTCTTCTTCATCGCCCCCAATATTAACTCATTGTCTTATCTCACTAACATGTCTGTCTTTTCTTTTCTTTTTATTCCTTGCCTCCAAAATGGCTTGTCTACACTTCTCTTGATATTCTTTACTGGACTTTAGCCACTTTGCAACATTCCCCGATATATGACCAATATGTTCTTTCATTCTATAAACTCCTCCGGAAAAAATTTTTGAACACAACTTACATTTCACTTTATCCAAGTTATTCGGATCCACTAAAGCCCCGTACTCCCATCCAACATCATTTGAATTTCGTTTAAGAACGGGACTACACTCTGAATTAGAAGCCGCGGAAGAAGAAGCCATTAACCCTATTAAGAATGAATCACAAATTTCAAATTTGATTATTAATTGCTAATTCGGTCCATACATTTTCTTTCAAGAAGCTACTCAACTGGTTCAGCACCAAATCCAAAACTAAAAACAACACAGAATTAGTGTCTGTAAAAACTAAAAAGAATATGATTAGTGTATATGATTATTGATTAATTTTAATTTTTTTTCAAAACTACAAAACAAAAACGAATATGATTAATTTTTTTCAAATCAATAATGTCAAAACATGAAAACAACAGAATTGCCAAATTGAAGACAAAGCCGAAAAAAAAATACAAACAGAAGACGAAGTTGAAGAACAAAAATGAAGAGAAAGAAACCGAAATGTGAAATGAAGAACAAAAAAATACAAACAGAAACCGAAATTTAACACCAAAAAAAAATTGAAGAACAAAAATGATTTGAAGAATACAAACAATAAAAAAATACAAATCCAAACTGCCGAACTACTGAAATGTGAAATGAAAAAGATTACTAAGAAAAATAATACAAACAAACATAAATGAAAAAAAATACAAAGAAAAAAATACAAAGAAACAGTAAAGAAAAAGAAATGAAGACAAAGCCGAAATGAAGAGACTTACCAAATGAAGAATCAAAAACGAAATGAAGAGCTGAAGCCTTAAGCACAGAACGCAGAACACAGAACGCAGAAGCAGAAGCAGAAGACGAAGAAGAGAGGCAGAAGGAAAAAAGAAAGGCTCGGCGTTTGCGCGGCCGATTTCAGGCCAAATCAGCGCCTAGGCGCCGATTTTCCACCGCCGAATGAAATGCGCGACTAATACGATTGATTAGACCGAAATCGCCGTGGCTGGGCCGCGACGAGCGTTTACGCGCCGCCTAGGCGGCGCGTTTTCGAACAATGGTTATATCTGCGGATTGAGGTTGATTATGAGTCTTATGAAAACAAGCTCTAGAGTAAATTTCGACTTGTAATGAACATTACCACATATCGCTTGAGGTACCGAGTTAAGAATACAAGTTTGAAGCGACCATTAGTTAATTATTGAGCTAAATTTAAAGTATTTAGAGGTTCATGAAACATTTTAGGGTTATTTACGTTCTACTACTAAAGTTATGATAAAATAATAATTGGGTATTATGAATATTAAAATATTACACTTTACTACTAAACTTATATAAAATTTAACATTTTATTACTTTTCCATCTAAACAGTTAGTTGACCGTTAAAAAGACTATTTTATCCTCAAAATAAAATAAACGTGAAAATTACAATTATATCCTTTAAAAAACATATCTAAATCTTATATATAACAATAAAAGAGATGCAATCAACAATCACATTTATAAAAATATTTAAGTCTCTAAACTGTCCATATAATCCAACAAAATAAAGAATTTAATTTACCAAAATAATTTAATAATTAACATTCTCATATTAACCAAAATACTTTAAATGGATTACAATTTATAATAATTTGTGGGTTAAGACTCTTTTATCCTTGCGATGTCAGCATGATGTCATGGTCAACTAATGGTTTGGATGGAAAAGTAGTAAAATGTTAAATTTTATATAAGTTTAGTAGTAAAGTGTAATATATTAATATTCATTATACCATTTGTTATTTTATCATAATTTTAGTAGTAAAACGTAAATAACCTTTATTTTATTTCGAGGATAAAACAGTCTTTTTAAAGTTCAACTGAAGGTCAACTAACGGTTTGGATGGAAAAACAGTATAATGTTAAATTTTATATAAGTTTAGTTGTAAAGTGTAATATATTAATATTCATAATACTCAATTGTTATTTTATCATAACTTTAGTAGTAAAACGTAAATAACTTGGATTCATCTTATTCAAGTGACACTCCTTAAGAAGATCTTGAACTAGGATAATGGTGGAACTCTCCATGACTCTAAAAAAATAATATGAGACTCAAGACTTCTAAAATTCGGATGGATTTCACTATCTTTAGAAAGAACAATGAAGGCTTCTATATAAAGGCATGGAATAGTGCCTTAAGGGCACCCTTTGGTTTGTGGTGCAACCCTCCAAATGGTTATACCCCTCCCATGACCAATGTTTTTCTAAATGGACATGTCCCTACATGTATGTACCCTTCCCATAGGGTACCATCCAAGAGACATGTTATTCCTCCATCCAAACTTAATATTTGAATAATTTACAACAATCCCGCAGAATTCTCCAAATATTCATGCAGATATTTGAGAGAGTTTTCGTGAACTAAAGCTGCATCGAAATAGGCAGCTTTCGCCTTGAACCTTTCCTAGTGAATGATAATCGGATTTACTTGGCAAACCAGTGACCCATAGTCTTGAACTGTTCCGCCGTTGGTGTAAACCAAGACAATTGCCAACACACGGCTTTACTTCGACCATTTCCCATTCTACGGTTATGTTCATTTCGACCATGAACAACGGTCCTGGATTCATCAATCACTTTAGGGAAGTCAGCCTGTAAAATTCCATGGAAGCGACCTCACTTACTTGAAATATGTGATCTACTATGAAGAGATAATCTGCCTTTACCCCCATTAGGACTCATCTCCTAATATAGTGATCATTAAAAACCTTAGCTTATCCTAACCTTGACAGACAACACTCTGCGTCATTATCGGAATGGGAAAGAGTACAAAACTCCACAGTGCTTGTTTTGGATTGCATAAAGTTTCAGTTGTCCCTTTTGAACCTAGATCTTAGGATCTCCAGTCAGCTAGGTTGAGTTTCCACATTGAGAATTCTTAATTTATAGGCTTCAAGCTCAATCCCCTCAATGACTTCTAAACTTGCTCTCTAGGTAAACCTTTAGTAAGTGGATCCGCTAGGTTTTCCTTCGACTTGACATAATCGATCGATATTATGCCACTTGAGAGTAGTTGACGTATGGTATTATGTCTCTGACGTATGTGTCGAGACTTACCATTATACATTGTATTTTGGGCTCTCCCAATAGCCGATTGACTATCACAATCTATGCTTATCGTTGGCACTGGTTTGGGCCAACTTGGAATATCCTCCAGGAAATTTCGAAGCCATTCCACTTCTTCTGCTGTTTTGTCTAATGCTACGAACTCTGATTCCATAGTACACTAAGCAATACATGTTTGCCTCGAGGATTTCCATGACACAGCTGCACTACCAAGTGTGAAAATAAATCCACTCGTAGATTTGGAATTAACTATATCAGATATCCAGTTAGCATCGCTGTATCCCTATAGAACAGCAGGATATCTCGCATAATGCAACCCATATTTTGAAGTTTCTCTCAGATACCTCAAAACTCTTACTATGGCTTTCCAGTGGTTATGTCCTGGATTGCTCGTATATCTACTAAGCATGTTCACAGTTTGAGTGATATCAGGTCGTGTGTAATTCGTGAGATACATCAGACTTCTGATGATTCTCGAATACTCTAATTGTGATACGCTTGAGCCAATATTCTTTGATAGATAAAGAGTTAGGTCTACATGATTTCTAGACACATTTAGATCCATTTTGTTATATTTCTCAAGTATCTTCTCAATATAATGAGTCTGAGATAATATATATCCTTCTGATGTCCTAGAAATCTTAATTCCTAGGATCAAATCAGCTACTCATAAATCTTTCATATCAAATCTGCTGGATAACACTTTCTTGGTAGACTGAATCATTTCATGATTAATACCAATGATCAACATATCGTCTACGTAGAGACACAATGACATATCATTTTTGAGTTGATTTGGTGTACACACACTTATCACACTCATTGATCTTGAAATCACTTGACAATATCTCTTTGTCAAATTTTCCATGCCATTGTTTAGGTGCTTGTTTTAATCCATACAAGGATTTTACAAGTTTGCACACCTTCTGTTCTTATCCAGGAACATTGAACCATTCTGGTTGTTCCATGTTAATCTCTTCATCTAATTCACCATTCAAGAATGCCGTCTTTACATCCATTTGATGTATTTCAAGACCAAATATAGCTGCTATGACTATGAGCATTCTTATTGATCTGATACGAGTCATTGGTGAGTAGGTGTCAAAGTAATCAAGGCATTCTTTTTGTCTATAACCTTTTATGACAAGCCTTGCCTTGTACTTATCTATTGATCCATCCGGTTTCATCTTTCGTTTGAATATCCATTTGTAGCCCAGTGGCTTACAACCTGGAGGAAGATCAACCAACTCCCAAGTATGGTTCTGTAGGATTGAATCAATCTCATTGTTGATAGCCTCTTTCCACAAAGGTGCTGACCGGCGTAATCACACGCGTATAACGCAAGCGCACATATCGTTCAAGTAGTATAAAAAATATCGATACCACAAGGACTTAATACCTAAACTATTAATTTATGAAGTTAAATATTTACAAGTATCTAATGGATTGATTGTTTGATTTGAAAGTGATTTTAAATTTAAAACAAGTAAATAAAATTGCACAAAACTTGATTTAGGAAAATTCAATTTTAAAACTATCCAGGGTTGTGAATCCTTCCAATATCATTTTTAAAGATGAAGTGGTTATCTTACGGTTGTGTAATTATTGGTTTATTAACCTGGAACACGAAATTATGTAAAAGCCTCTTCTGATGGTCAGATACAAACACCCAGTGTAACTTAATTAATCATATTCCTATGTCAACCAAGTTATCTGAATTCATTAAGATTAAGTTCCAATTATGGCTACCCCCTGACAGGTATATTCCTATCCTGTAAGGAAATCTGTGAAAGGGTTATCTATCCTCAAGGAAGATCGTGGGCTATTGAGTCTAGGGTTTAAACCTAAAATCCCTTTTCCAAGTTCATTTCAAGTTTACCGAATCAATCTTATTAATGGCCAGTTAACAAGAAACATTAAGACTAAAGCTCAATAAATAAACCTTTATATTACCCAAACCATAAAATAACCTCTTATTAACCGGTGATATTGGAATTCATCACACCCCGATAACTAACTTAGTTACGACAAATATTTACGAGTAGTAAAAACTTAAATAAAATAAAAGACATAAAGTAAATTGATGGAAATTAAATACTGAAAAGTAAATGACGGAAAGTAAATGCTGAAAAGTAAATACTGAAAATTAAATGCGGAAAATTAAAAGCTGAAAAGTAAATGCTGAAATGTAAATGCCGGAAGGTAAATAAAGTAAAAGTACAATAAAAGAAAATGTTGAGGTAAAAAGATCCACTTTTATTACTTTTATTTTAGATATCTCTCTTAATATAATATATTAACTTTTCATGATAATTACCAACCAAAAATATAGGCGGTATCCAGATTAAGTCAAATTAATAATTAATTACCAATCGACCAATCAGGCGGTATCGAGTTTAGTCAGGTTAAAACCAATTTCAATATTTACCAACCGACCATAAGGTGATATCCTCATTAAGTCACGTTTTAACTAGTTTATATATTATATTTAAGGGAGATTAATCTAAATATTAGTAATAAAAGTTTTACATTTTACCCCAGTAAGGGGGAGTTATCTCCTCATTACTGAAAAGTAAATTGCTGAAAAGTAAATAAATGAAAGTATTGTGCGTAAAAGTAAATTACAGAAAGTAAAGACTGAAAAGTAAAGAAAAGAAAGTGTGAAAGCTGAAATTAAATATTGAAAGTTGTAAATAAACAAGCAAGATACAATCTTCTTAGTATTCTTAAGGAATTACATAGAAGAAGGTAGGGGTGGGCAAAAAAAACCAACCGAACCGAACCAAACCGCAAACCGAACCAAACCGAACCGAATTTACGGTTTTTTTTTCTAACGGTTCGGTTTGCGGTTCGGATTGGCCCACTGTAGGCATTGCATTTTGCATGTGAAACCCGATGATGAGTCTCAGTTGGAGGCACTACCTTTTAAGTCACGGAAGTCGCGAGAAACGGGTATCGGAAGGGGAAATTCAGGATGAGTATGCTATCAGAGTCGTTTCACATGTTCACTGTTTTCGTTCGTGCTGCGTTCTTAAACGCGTTCGAACATCAGGCAGATTGCGGGCGTTCGTGTCGCGTTCGAATTGGCGTTCGAACGGTATCGGTATTTCTGGTTTTGCTGTTAGCCTCATGACCCAAGCCCATTTAGCCCACTTAAAACACACCCAAATTAAATTAAATATTAAGTTAAATATTAATTAGATAATGTAATTAAATAAAATAATTAATTAAGTCATATACCAAATTAAATAAAACAAATAAATCTAAATAATCCCCTACCAAAATAATAAAATACTTACACAAATTAAAGAAATTACATGCCTAATAAGATAAATCAAATATATCATATTCCAAACTTAACAAATATCATGCCTAATTAAAATCAATCATAACAAATTAAATATTTTGTATTCCTAATCTAATCAATTTGTCCCCCCTCAATCTTTGACTTTCCTTGCTCAACACAAAATCAAATCTCTTCCTTGTGAGACAAGGGGAAGCCCTAGCCATTCTCTATATAAACAACACTTTTCTAAGCCATCCTCCCCCCAACTACTTGACATTCACAGCTAACACACAATAAAACCCTACTCCTATCTCTCTCGGCACCCCCCTTCCAAGCAACCTTGATCATTCAAAAAATAATAATACAAACAAAAATCAAGTGCCCCTTCACAATTAAATAGCCTTCACGTTAAAAGACCTCCCAAACCAACTTCTTCACATCAATAGCCTCAGACCACGCCATAAATCAACGCCACCTGCCCCTCGCCTTAAAGCTTCGACCTTCAAACATCACCATCCCACCAAAATAGCCACATTAAAGCCACCTCAACATCCCATAAACCACGATTCAACGAAGCTAAACTCCTTCACGCCACATGAAATAATAAATCCCTTAACCGACAAAACACAGCAACCACGCCTCACTCATAATACCCAAATAAGCGCACCATATCACCCCTAAAATAGTCCCCGAACTACCCTCAAAACTGTCCCGAAACTGCACCCAAAACTACTCTAAAACAGTCCCCGAAAATACCCCAAAACAGTCCCAAATCGAGCCAAAACAGTCCCCTATACACCTGAAACAGTGACCAACAATACGGCAGTGAAACCACGAGGAAACAGCAGCAAAACGGAGTCAAAATAGTAGCTTGAGCAGTGAAACAGCGAGGTAAAATGCAAACCAGTGAACCAGAAAAGTTGCGGTGTGAGGAGCTGTACCCTTCCGACGTCCGTGAAACGCAAGCCTGAAAGTTGGCAAAAAGGTTAGACCTGAGGGTATTTTCCACATTCGTTTTCTGTTTTATTGGTATTATTTATTGAGTATTGCTTGCATGATTGTCATGTTGAAATGCATGTTGTGGCCCTTGAGTAGATAAATATGCATGAATTATGAGATGTTGTATGTTGTGACTTTGGGATAAAATGAGAGATGTGTCAACTCTCTCGCGGTATATCGGATGGAAACCCGGACATAAATTTCATAGCCGATTCCGAATGGACGGTAGTATGATCTGTACTCGGGATACAACTCCACGTACCGCTTGAGTAAATGGCACCCTCT
The DNA here is from genome assembly GCA_019454045.1 of Zanthoxylum bungeanum. Classification (NCBI taxonomy): domain Eukaryota; kingdom Viridiplantae; phylum Streptophyta; class Magnoliopsida; order Sapindales; family Rutaceae; genus Zanthoxylum; species Zanthoxylum bungeanum. The sequence continues at coordinate 57,360 of SKCR01041543.1, forward strand.
TTCGTTTTGTGTTGCATTGGTTTATTTATTTTTCGTCACTTGAATTCTGCATGTTGTTTATTTATGCATGATTCAATCGCGCGCATGGGCTTAGTAAGTGCAATGGAAGATCCCCTATGGGGAGGGGTTAAAGCCCTTTACCACGATACTTCGCCGCGCCGGTTGATGTGTGTTCAGTTGAATGCAAGACACGTTCAATCGGGCATACCAAGTTTGATTTAATTTTTTTTAATTCTTTGTATGCATGATTCAATCGAGCGCATGGGCTTAGTAAGTGCAATGGAAGATCCCCTATGGGGAGGGGTAAGCCCTTTACCACGATACTTTGCCGCGCCCGATTGATGTGTGTTCGGTTGAATGCAAGATACGTTCAATCGGGCATACCAAGTTTTGATATTATTGTTTTTAATTCTTTGTATGCATGATTCAATCGAGCGAATGGGCTTAGTAAGTGCAATGAAAGATCCCCTATGGGGAGGGGTTAAAGCCCCTTACCACGATGCTTTGCCGCGCCGGTTGATGTGTGTTCGGTTGAATGCAAGATACGTTCAATCGGAAATACTGAGCTTGACATTATTGTCTTTATTCTTTGTGTTGCATGCATCAGGTCTGGTTCCATTCAAACGCGTTCTAGAACGCTACACGAACGCAAACCTTCTGTTTACCGTTCGAACGCGTTCTCGAACGCTACGCGAACACGCACTTTCTTAGTCTTATCTGCATCAGGTCTGGTTCCGTTCGAACGCGTTCTAGAACGCTACATGTTTTAACACTTAGTACCCTAAAAGTGACTCCCAAACCATGTATCGAACTTTGGGCCAGTGACTCCCAAACCAGTTGGTTTTAGGGCACTAGGTGTTAAGACACCCCTACGGGCTTAATTGCTCGGATCTCAGATAAACATTGTCTAAAAATATATCTTCAATCCATATATCGATCTTTGGGCCAGTGACTCCCAAACCAGTTGGTTTTAGGGCACTAGGTGTTAAGACACCCCTACGGGCTTAATTGCTCGGATCTCAGATAAATAGTGTCCGATTTCCTTAAGCTTTCTTTTTAACCCTTGTAACGAGCTTTGGGCCAGTAATTCCCAGACCAGATGGTCTTAGGGTACTAAGTGTTAAAACACCCATTCGGACTTAATTGCTTGCTCGGGGTTAGAAAGGCTACGAAACGAACTTTATTCAAACTTCTTCTTCTTTTTTTTTTTTTTTTTTTTTTTTTTTTTTTTTTTGTTTGTTTGCAAAATAAGAAATTTCACTGCTTTTAGGTGTTACCTCCAACAAATTAGAGAACTGAATATTACAAAATTTTCACTTACCACCCATGGTCATATGTTACCATATTGTTGATAATATCAGCCAGACGAGCATATAAAGATCAAATTTAATCAATGTTATGGAGAATTCACAAATTTAAATAATTCAAAAAAGAAGGAACGATAAATAACTTATTACGAATATATTGAGATGCGTCTCAGGAGTGAAAACTCCTTACACACAGCCAACTCTGAACAACAATTCCACTTGGTTTAGAAAACAAATTTGTTGTTAGTTTGTGTGTATATATGGGATATATTTTTACACACAAAAACAACAACACAGTAAAAACTAACATCAATGAAACATACATAAACATGAAAATTATTTATTTCCTAAACTATCATCTCTCCCCACCCAAAATGAGACATTGTCCCCAATGTTTAAAGAAAGAAAGAAAGAGTTTAGAAGATATCACCTGGTTATTGTGGAATAACTAAAGATTACAGATTAAGGTCCAGGTTTACTTTGCGCTTTTTGCCACGATCGTTACCAGACCAGTTCAACTTGGAAAGAATAGGATCGATTTTTGGTTCATAAGCTAAGAGTTGGTCAATT
>SKCR01041544.1:0-99776 GCA_019454045.1 Zanthoxylum bungeanum
ATTATTAGTTGTCGTATCCCTAGATTTTTTATTTCGTTGCAATAACCAACGATCCCCTGCGCTAAGTCTTGTTTGAATTACTGGTTCGCTACTACTAGATTGACCTAATATTCCTGAGTTATATCTTACAATATAATCATTAAATAAAATAATTAAATCACTTCTTAATTTCGTCAGTATGCTCGTAATATCAATGTCATCTAATATTCCAAAATAACCATAGTAAGCTTGTATACCACCATTCAAACCTTCTAATTTAAATCTAGGATCAAAAACAGCAGCAATAAGATAAAGTAAAGGAATTTCTCTAAAATAATGCAACCATTTTACCTTCATAACAGTAATGACTTCGAGCAAAACAAGATCATTAGGGTCGTCACTGTCAACATGCTCATCGAGAGTGCCAACAATATTCAAACTCTCAAGAAGAAATAAATGTGCTGTAGGATAATAAACACCGCTAAAAACTAAAGTAGCATCATTAAATACTCTTAAAATATCTAAAAAAATTTCACAAATATCTCATTGACCAGGATAAAGTGTGATATTTTGAACATGTTGAGAAAAAAAACTACATAATGCATCTTTGTATTGAAATGCTTGACATAAAAGAAAATAAGTAGAATTCCAACGTGTTGGAACGTCTCTAGAAAATTTAATCGGTTTAATACCATTTATTTTACAAAACTTGGTCCATTCTCTCCTAACTTGAGAATATGACCAAATACAGTTAAGTGCCATTTTAATTGGATCAAGGAAATGAGATAATAATTTTAGACCGTCTTGCACACATAAGTTTAGGACATGACATGTACAACGAATATGAAAAAATCGACCCCCTAAATTTGGTTGACATATTTCTTTTTTAAATCATTGATAGATGCAGTATTTGCAGATGAATTATCAAATCCAATTGTTAAAATTTTTTCTCCTAAACCATATTCATCAAAAATTACCTTCATCATTCTATAAATATTATGTGCAGTATGTTGGTCATCAAAAACTCTAAATGCAATAAGTCGTTTTTGCATGGTAAATGATGCATCAATCCAATGACAAGTCACACCCATGTATGAGTGTGTTTGCCAATGGTCACTCCAAATATCAGAACATACAGAAATACGTTTTTTAATCTCTTTAATATTTCATTTAAAATAATTTTACCATCTTTATATAATTTGAAAATATGACGTTTTGTTGTGTTTCGAGTCATTCTACATGCAGCAGGGTTTAAAGCATTATGCACGTAATTAGTAAAATGAAGTTTTTCACCAAAGCTTAAGGAAAGATGTGCCATACAAGTTAATTTCGCAAATTCTTCTCTATTTTTTGCATCAGAATATTTAAATAAATCTACACTACTCGTACCTCTACTAGATGATGCGTACCTGGCCATTTGAGTCTGCGTCGTATCAATGCCAAATTCAACCGGATGATGTTTCTCCATGTGCTTGATCATATTGCCGTATCCACCAGAAAATTTATAGATAACCCCACAATAGTTGCAAATTGCTCGTTGTGAACCATCTTCTAGGCGTTCCAAAGTAAAATGAATTTTGAAAATATCGGAGGACCGAGCCTTAACTTCTCTTCTCCGTGATTGTGCACTGACACTAGGGCCGCTCTCTTGGGTTGCATATTTGACATTATGTTCTCGGATGAGCTTGCCATTTTTTTTTTGAGAAATTAGGAAGAAAAATAAGAAAATTGAATAATTGCGATGCGAATGATAACAAATTAACAACTAAATAAATTGAGATTGAGAATAAGAATATAAGATTATAAGAGAATTGTATTGAAGTAAGATTGAGAATAGGAGAATTATAGAAAATGAGAGAGATGAGAATTTAGTGTGATGAAATTATGAAAAATGAATCATATTTATAGAATTTTAGAATTTTTTTGATACAAAAAATGCACCTAAATATAACCGTTTTATTACCGTTATTAGGGGTACATTAGTAATTTTTATTTTATATAATAAAAATATTTTTTTTTAATTCTTTTATTTTTTTTTTTTTGGCAGGGAGCCAAACGGCTCCTGCATCCCCCAACGGCTACTAGCCGTTGGGGGAATTAGGGTTCCTATTGGAACCCGACGGTTCCAACCGGAACCGGAACCGGAACCGTTCGGTTCCGGTTCGGACCGGTTCGAGTTGGGGTGGAACCCCAACCGAACCGGTCCAATTCCGGTTCGGTTCCGGAAGCCCGGTTCCAACCGGTTCGGTTCCGGTTCCGAACCGGAACCGTGACCGGTCTACTCAGGGCTATGACTCACCTCCACGCCTTCCTTACGGCCCATTGGTTCTTCACTATCAGGCAGAAAAAAGGGCTTCCTTTTTTGCTTCCTTCCCTTCATAGGCAGCTCTTCCTCCTCATGGTGCCGTTTTCCTATAAGCTCTTTGCCTCCACTTGAGTTCGAAAGTAACGGTAGGTACTCTAGATCTCTGTTTTAGCTTTCTCCATTTTCCCCCACTTGGGCCGTAGATGAAGTCTGGCCTGACATTTTCGTTGCCAGCTCTTTTGGTATCCCTAAAAACTCTATCGGCTGGCTTTCCCCAAATCCCGAGCAACCTCATATAGAGTCAGCTTTTGGACTAGGTGAGATTTTGGGGTTATCCCTACGCAGATAGGCTTTTGCACTTTTTGGGGATGCGAACTTCTTTTGGCTCAGAGTTAGGTTTTGTGATATGCTTGCTGGTCGATGTTGGGTTAGGGTGAGGTTTTCCGGCGAGTGGTGCGTGTCTAGGGCAACTAGTGGTTGCAGTTCTCTGAGTTTAGCAGAATATGGTTTTGGGAATTTTGAGTAACTGTGTGGTACTCCGGACTATAAGGTGTTGGTTTTGGGTTACAGGCATCAGTATGTTTGGGACTCTATATTCTACTTCTACCAGCTCTGTGCCCCTCCTCTTTTGCATTAACTTTCATCCAATGCCCAAAATTTAGCCTGTTCTGTTTCTGGACGTCCTCGTCTAATCTTATCCACTCTTCACACTCCCTGCAACAATGTCCCGACAAACGACAGAAATAGCAGAATTCGGGCAATCTTTCAAACAGAATGGGAATGGTTGTTGCTTCATCTCCAGTTTGTTCCAGCGTAATGCATTTCTTCAGTGGTTTAGTGACATTGAGGGTAATCCTCACCCTTATAAATCTGCCCACACAGGAACCAGATACATCTGAATCAACTTCCACCACCCTTCCAACCTGTTCCCCAAGAAAAGTAGTTGCGTTTTCATTCATGCAAATGATTGGGACATTGTGGATGGAATTGGACCCAAAATTGTGCAAATTTGAATTTTTGTTTCGGAATTTCTCCAATGCCAGATAAAACAGTAAGGACAATCAAAGCATTATCAAAATGCTATGGGCCCGAAGATACGATTCTTCTTCTATCCGTAGACTGAAATAGAAAATTATTTTGCCCCAACAATTCTATTCTAACTCCATGAACAACTCGCCAAGCTTGTTGAATGGTGTATTTGAACGCTTCCTTGTTGATAAGCTTGTTGGAAAACACCCTTCCAGCCAAGCAACACTTCAACATTTCTCCTCCTCCTTGTTGGAGACTAACAGCCTCATTAGCTTTGTCGTCTATGGATATTTCCCCACATAACTTAACTATATCTTCAGTCCTCATTAGATGGCATTCAATGTCTTTAAGGCTATCTTAACAAATCCTTAGAGATAATAAATTCCCCTAATAAACGTTGTGGAAAGGATGCTGGAAGTACCAGAATAGAGTCTTTAAAGAAACTCCCACCAGAAAATAGGGGATGGATTAAACTAAAACCCCTAAAAAACACTTCCACTCAGAAACCTACTATTTGAGGTCCCCAAGTGGTTTGGTGGTGTAGGGTTCAGGATCTGACTTTCAGGTCCTGCGTTCGAGTCCAGATAATATATTTTTTGTAAGAATCTGGGACAACCGGGGTTTACCTTCTCTGCTTAAATCCGAAATGGGTGATTTGGCAGTAGAGTTTCCAACGATTTCAGTGGAATTTCCAAGGATTTCAAAAAAAAAAAAAAAAAAAAAGCTTTGAAAGACGAGACCATGATTTTTTTTATTAATTGAATTAGTTTAGTTTCAATAGTTTTGAAAGAATAACAAAACTATTGGATTTGTTTATTATAATAATAAAACCGATCTAAAAATCAATTTAAACCGATTCCGTTAATATTTCCCACCCTCGACTAACACATTTAATGGGTCCTCAATGATTGAAAGAAAATCAGACTTTCTTTGAAAAAGAAATACATTATTGCCCAGGGCACCCCAGAATCTCAAATTCTTAGGTTAATGAATGCATTGGCTAAACTTGAGTTCATACTTATAAAATACTGTACAAAATATTGTATAGTTACTAATAAACTTTGGCAAATAATATTCCCAAAAGGGCTTTAAGGGGACCCACTTATCCAACTTTCTTCCACTCATTGAAATCCCAACAAGTCATCTACTAACGACCCGAAAGCAGATAACCAACTAAACTAACAACAAAGCCTGAACAAAAAGGAAAAGCTATCCAATTCCAAACTCATTACTGAATGGCAACAACAACTTCTCTGCTTCCCAAAAGCACTTTCCCATTTTCTTCACTCCCCTCAACTCACTTCACCAAAACATCATCACTCTTCAACTCACCAGACCACTCATTATTCCCCAAAAGATTTTCTTTTCAAACCCATATAAAGAAGAAGAACCCATGGCTTGACCCTTTCGATGATGGTGAGGATCCTGAGATGCAATATGGCTCATTGTTTGCTGATGGCAAGCAAGAAGAAGATCCCAGGCCTTCTGATAATCCTGATAACCCTTATGGGTTCTTGAAGTTCTCTAAGGGATTTAATCCTGAGATTGCTTCATTGCCGTTGAAAATTAGAGGTGATGTTAGAAGATGTTGCTGCATAATCTCTGGTGGTGTCTATGAAAATCTGCTGTTTTTCCCTGCTATCCAGTTGTTAAAGGACAGGTAATTGCTTAATATTTTTGCTTTTCCTTTGCTTTTCTATGGCATGACTCGCTCGAATCCAGATCTTTTGATTTAACTTTAAGACATTTTACCAACTAAACTGACTGGCACGCACGACATTGCATTGCTTATTATGATGTTGTTTTGTTTATGTATGTGCATATAATTAGGTACCCTGGTGTTCTTATTGATGTGATTGCATCAGCAAGAGGAAAGCAGACTTTTGAATTAAACAAGAATGTGAGATGGGCTAATGTTTATGATCCTGATGATGATTGGCCTGAACCAGCTGAGTACACTGACATGCTTGGAGTAATGAAGGTGAGTGTATCTATTTTCTTATGAAGATTGCTTAGTTTGTGCTTTCTGATATTTGAAAATCTCTTCGGGTAGTACAAGATGCACAAGGTTCCAATCCTGCTCATACCAGTGCTGCGGTGGGATTTGGTTGTGTGAAAATTGGAATTTGGAAGTTAATGTGCATTTGATAATTTTGATAGAAGCATAAATTTGAGAAACAGTATTTGTAAGCGGAGAGGCGGGCACCTCAATCCGAGCATTAAAAAAAAATATGGTTTCAGTTTTGTTCCCCTCTCTTCACCTGATTCCTCAAAATTGAATAAAACATTTCATTTTATATCACAAATTATGCCTCTTTGAAGTCCAACTAATTTTCCAACACAATGAGGGCATGAGGAAAATCAAAGATATGTTAATTAATCTCATTAAATAACTATCCAAATTTTATCTAATTAAATTAATAAATTTGGTTCTCAAAAATCCATTAACTAATCCATTAGTTCTCAAAAATCCCAAAAACAATAAAACCAGCACAAAACCACTTCCTGATTCTTCAACTACCAATCGAAATACAACTAACTATGGTTCGTTTTACACAACAACCAAGAAGAAATTAGCAAGCAACGATCACCAACAAACATGTCAACAAAAACAGAACAAACAAGAGGTAGATTGAGAGCGTACGACGATGAGTTTAAAGAGATTGGCCTCTTTGGGAGGTAGAGAGGCGCCTATTGTGACGATGTTTGATAGGAATGGTGGCGGTCTGCTGCTAGCCTTCTGACCGAGAGAGAAAAATTGAAGGAAGACGAGGTCGAGAGAGCCGAAATCTGGTTTTTTTTTTTTTTTTTTGAAGGCAACAAAAAAAAAAAAAAAGTTGCGCGTGAGGCAGCGCGGAAAAACCCTAAATCCCGCCAGAGGCGGCCGCCTCAACGCGCCATCGCCCTCGAGGCGGCGACGGGCTCCTCGAGGCGCCGCCTCTTGGCGTTTTTTTTAAACACTGCTTTTAACTCATCCAATAGCTCATCTATTATAGGAATAGGATATTTGTCTGGAACAGTGAGCTTATTCAAAGCCCGATAGGGCACACACATCCTCCATCTTCCGTCTTTTTTCTTAACTAACAGTACTGGACTAGAATACGGACGGGTGCTCCTCCTAATGAATCCTGCTGACAGCAAATCCTTCACAATCTCTATTTTTTGGTAGTAGGGATAACGATAGGGCCTGATATTCGGAGGTACTGCCCCTTCCTTGAGCCGAATAGCATGGTCATGTGGCCTGTGTAAAGGCAGTCCTGTTGGTAGCTTGAAACATCAGCAAACTCCTCTATTAACAGTTTCACCTCTGCTGGTATGCCTGCAATATCTTGTGCTTCTATCCCATTTATAACTTTGCATAATCCAAACTCAATCAAGAACCCAATATCCCCTCCTTCAATTGACTTCATCAGATTCTTAAATGACACCAAATTTTTTGATAGAGACGGGTCCCCTTGCCAAGTTATAATCTGCCCCTCATACACAAATTTCATAACCAGTTTCTGGAAATTTGTGAAAATATCCCCCAACGACTGCAACCAACCCACTCCTAAAACAATATCTGCCGAACCTACTTCAAATGAATGGAAATCCTGCCTAAGCCAAAACCCGTGCACTAACAGCACCACATTTTTGCATAATCCCCTGCCTTGAACACAAATTCCATTACCCATTTGAACTCTAATTTTTTTTGACTCATCCCAATTAAACCCAATCACTCAACCAAATGGGGGGCTATGAAATTATCAGAAGCCCCACTACCACCAACACTACTACTTCCAGACCACCAATTTATCCCTTAACCTTCAACAAACAATTTTTAGAGGAAAACCCTAAAATGGTTTTTAAGGGAAAAGCTAGAGTCTCACCTTCATCAACTTCATTTTCAGTCGGAAATGGTGGCAAATCTCCTATGGGCCCGCTGGTTTGAATTTGCATCACCGCACCAGCAATCTCATCGAAGCCAACTGCATCATCTTCCTCAGTCACCACTAAGGGATGGAATTGCTTGTTCTTGCACCTATGGCCAAAGTGGTATTTCTCATCACAATAGAAGTAAAGACCTTGTTCCCTGCGTCGTTGAGCTTCTTTCTCAGTCAATCGGCGCACAAAATCGCAACGGGGAAGTGTGGAATTGGAATCAACTAATCTGTTTTCACAAAGACAGGTTTTGTAATTTAGCCGACCCGGTTCACTGACCCTACTTCTCTGGATCCCGGCTTCTACCCGGCCCGTTTCCAGTGTAAGCCCCACGTGACCAGCGGCAAGATTTTTCTCCTCAATCCTTTGCGCCATCTCCATTACTGCAATTAATTCCTTGGGTTGGTTCAATCTTAACTCAGCCTTAATCTCATCTTGTAAGCCATTCATGAAGGCACCGATGAGCATTTTCATCACCTATATCCAGCAAAGGGGCTGAAATATGTTCAAAATTTTCTTTGTTCCTACTTGGCGAAGAGCCACTCCCCTCTTGTGAGGATCTGAATCTCTTGAGTAATGCTTCCTTAAATTTTGCCAAACAAACAAAAATCGGAGTTCTAGCATCAACCAATTGATACCAACTTAAATAAAGCACAGCCATCCAAACAAACTGCCGCTGCCTGTACCTTCTCATCCTGAGTCACTCGATTAACACTGAAATATCTCTCTACTCGAAACAACCATCCATAAGGATCTTGACCTGAAAACACACGTAAATCTAGCTTTCTCCAAGTAGAATCACCCTTGTTATTTTCAGTATCATTCGTCTCACCATCAACCTTTTCCTTCCCCTTCTCTTTCTTTTTCATCACCTCTGTTAACTCATATCAAGTTGCCTTCACTTCACTGATGTCACCCTTCATGACAGCCACTTCTTTCTCTAATGCATCTGTTCTAGCCTCCATTTTTTGTTTTACCATCCCAGGTCAGCCATTCTGCTCCATTGACTTCAGTTCCATTGACATCAGTAGCTGCTGCAACTTCAGTAACTTCAATCCCTCTGCTTCTCTTCTTTCTCCTGGAATACACAATTGCCACAGGTCTATCAAATTTTATGGTGAATATAATCTAGGTAATTAATATGATACCGTCATGTAATCTAATCAAAGCACTTTAGTTATAATAGGCTTGAAACATTTGCTAGAATTTGTTTATATGCATGTTTAATCTTTTCACTATGTGCATATCTACAACTTACAGGGGCAATCAATTTGGGTTAGATAGTTATACATAGTGCTCTATGCTCGCAGAATAGGTACTATGACATGGTGTTATCGACCAAATTGGCGGGGCTTGGTCATGCAGCATTCCTGTTTATGACAACCGCTCGAGACAGAGTTAGTTATATTTTCCCGAATGTGAATGCAGCTGGTGCAGGATTACTGCTATCAGAAACTTTTACTGCGGAGAGTATGAATCTTTCAGACGGAGGGTACAATATGTAAGTGATTCAAACTGAAGTGCTTGTATGATTTGATTCTATATGAAAAGCTTTTAGTTTCAGGATGAGGTTGTATGATTCAGGTACCAGCAGATGGTTGATTGGCTAGGGAGACCATTTCGCAGTGTGCCAAGGCAGCCGGTGCCCCCACTAAGAGTGTCGATTTCAAGGAAACTAAAGGAGGTTGTAGCTGAGAAATATAAGAATGCGGGTGCAGAGAAAGGGAAATATATTGTGATTCATGGGATAGAGTCAGATTCAAAGGCCTTAATGCAGTCTCGGGGTGATACAGATAGCTTGCTTCCAATTCAAGTGTGGGCTGAAATTGCCAATGGTTTAAGGTACAGAACTTATTGATTTTTTTTTTTCTGAAGTTCACAAATAGAGAGATATGAGCTTAAAATTTTTATTATTTTGTAATTTGGATGACTAAGCAAGCTTAAATTCAGGAGACTTTTAATGGAGGGATTTTAATGGAGGGGAGGGGAGGTGAGGGGAGGGGAGGGGAGGGAATGGATTTTAATTAAATATATGTTTGGTTCAAAGGAGGGGAGGGGAGGAGAGAATTTTTAATTAGATATATGTTTGGTTCAAGAAGGGAGGGGAGAGATTTTAAAACTAATTTACTATTTTATCCTTGTAGCCTTTTATAAATAAAATTAAAACAATATAGGCTTATATTATCTTTAAATTAAACAAAGAATAAAATTAAAATTAAAATATCTACATAATACGTGTTATTAAAAATAAAATTAAAACAAATATAAGAGAAGAGAATAAGAAGAATTGAATGATGAAGCAAATATAAGAGGGATTTGTAATTAGGACAATTTTGGATTTTAATGTATAAGTAGGGATAATTTAGTCAATGTATTTAAAGTTTTAATTGCTCACTTTTTCTCCCCTTCAAAACCCCCCACTTTTGGAGGGGAGCTAAAATTGGCTTATGAGGGATTTTGCTCCCCTCCCCTCCCCTCCCCTCCAAAAAATTGAACCAAACAAACAAAATTTAAAATAATCTCTCCCCTCCCCTCCAAAACCCCCCAACCAAACACACTCTATGCTACTAAACTGGCATAGTCTTAACTGTTATTTCTTTATTATACATTTCTAAGTGTTGACCCTTTATAAGTTTAAGCTTACGTCTGTATAATGTTGATCCAGATCTATTACGTGATATTTGGAAAAATTTGAACTATTGATATGTCATGACAGGGAATTTAAGCCAGTTTTTGTTATTCCGCATGAGAAAGAAAGGGAAAACGTGGAGGATGTAGTTGGAGATGATGCCAGTATTGTGTTTATCACCACGCCTGGACAGGTACTTATGTCTTCTTATTAACTTTTTCATTTAATTATATTGATGAAGGAAAGAATGAAAGGAATAAGAAGAAAAATTGCCTCTCTTCAATGAGGTTCAGTGTGGAAATGAGACTGTCATAATTTTAGTTTAACGAGGCCTATCTTAATATTTGTTTAGCAGCCCTTATGATACATCTTTCCCACTAGTAACATAGCATGCAAATATCAAACATAATTAAATTGGCAATACTGTGATATCAAGATACAAAACTTTTCTGAATTTTTATGCTGACGCTTACTACACAATCATTGCATCTTCTTTAGCTTGCCGCTCTCATCAATGACTCAGCTGGAGTGATAGCTACAAATACAGCTGCTATACAACTTGCAAATGCGCGTGAAAAGCCAAGGTAATTTAATATTTTCAAGGAAACTCGTTAGTTCACTACAGGCTTTCACATGCGAAACTGTACATTCTGTCGCAATTTTGTGTTACCATGATCTGAATCGGGAACTCTGATAACATCATTAAAAGAGTTCTATAACTCACAATACATTTGGCTTTCTGTTGCCATTTTTTGCAGCATTGCATTGTTCAGCTCTGAGCTGAAGGGAAGACTATTTGTACCAAATGCAGAAGAGAAGAAATGCACTATCATTCCATCAAATACAGGAAAATTAAAAGACATTCCAGTTGAGGGTGTGCTAAATGCAATGCAGATTTTTAATGAATCGCTAGCTCTAGCCTAAAGCGCAAGGATTATTGTTTTTCTCGTATTTCTATTTTGCTTCTGTGTATTTTCAAATGTATATTGAAATTAATAATATGATAGTTGTGATTAATTGATAAGAACTCACAATATTTACAATGTATTGCAAATTGATAAACGCATAAATGAAAGCATTGTACTGATTGTGTGGTAATTGATTGATGAAAATAAAAGAAAGTAGAGTTTAACATTTCAAGCATGCTAGGGCTCCCTCTTTACAATTTCCTTTCAATAAAAAACGACCCCTCCACTATACCTCTCCTCCTAGTTTAATAACAGAATCCGCTAAAAACAAAAAAAAAAAAAAAAAAAAAAAAAAAAAAAAAATGATTGGAATCCACAGGTGGTGCTCTAAATATTTGACATCTGACAGTGGTCCTGTCAAGCCTTTTGGTTAAGCCCAGCAGCAACCGCCGCAACATTCTCCTGCTCCAAATTCTCAACATCACCAGCATTAGTCTCCAAATTCTCAACATCACCAGCATTAGTAATTTCATCAGTAAAGTCCCTAGATTTTATCATGACAGCAACAACAGTTGGAGACCTTCTCTTTCGCCTGGAATACACATTAACCATAGGCTTATCACCACTCTCCTCTAAATTAGTAACCTTGTCCTCAAGGTTGAAAGTCGGAAAATGTGCAGCAATAGCATCAGCTAATTCCCAACTGTTGTCGCATTCAGGAAGACCAATCCATTTAATAAGCACCTCAAAACGTCCATCCAACAAACGGTGAATTTTTTTCACAGATTCAGGTGTAACCAATAATTCCAATTCCTTATTAAGAAAAGGAGGCAAAGGCTGGCTCACCACACCTGATGGTCCCCATAATGTTGATGGTGTCACTACCTTCAATTGTGAGACATTAAATACATGATGAATGACAGCTTCCTCAGGTAATTTAAGCTTATAAGCCACATCCCCAATCTGCTTTTCTATTGGAAACCGCCCGTAATATCGACGACTTAGCTTTTGATTTGGCCGTTTAGCAAGGGACTTAAATTTGTATGGTTGAAGGCGCAAATACACTAAATCATCATGTTGGAAATGAACGTCTCTTCTCTTTTTATCTGTAATTTGCTTCAAGCGATTCTGAGCCACAATGAGGTTATTTTTTAACACATCCAACATGGCATTGTGATCTTTAAGAAGCAGCCTCACATCCTCTAAAAGGGGTAACTCATCAGTAAATTTTAATAGAGTGGGAGGTGGTTGGCCATACAAAGCTTCAAATGGTGTTATACCAGCAAATATATGGAAGGTGGTATTGTACCAAAATTCAGCCCAAGACACCCACTTTATCCACTGTTTTGGATGCCCATTGACAAAGCACCTTAAATAGTCTTCTATGCATCTGTTAACAACCTCTTTCTGCCCGTCGGTTTGTGGATGAAAAGCAGTACTCATTTTCCGCTTTGTACCAGATAATTTGAATAGTTCCCCAAGAATGGCTCACAAAATAGTATCCCTATCTGAAACTATGGATTTTGGAAAGCCATGTAATATGACAACTTCTTTAATAAATAACATAGCTACCTCTTAGGCTGTGTAAGGGTGTCCAACAGTGTTATTAAAGGCGCGCCTACATAGAGGTGATGGTTCATGCGCCTAAAGGTATGCAAGGCGAGGCGACGTTGCTCAGGCGCGCGCCTACGCGTTGAGGCACGCGCTTGATCGTTGTAAAAAAGGCGCGCCTCAGGCGCTAAAAAAGGATCCACTTTTATTTTTAATAACCCACCCAAACCCGACCCAAATCAGACTATTTTAGACCGAAAAAAAAAACCCTAACTGCCGAAATTTGTATCATTCACAGCCACCTCTATTTTTTCCTTCAAAACCTAAAGCCCCCTCACAAAGATTCTCCACCCTGCTGCTGCTGTTACATTGATATGGATTGTTGAATGTTGACATTGATATGCATTTTTATTATGAAATTTAGGATATTATCATTATGGATGCAAGTATTGGTTCTCGTTCCAGTAAATTAAGAAAGGATCCTGCATGGAAGTATGCAAGTTTGGCACACCCAAACAATAAAAACGACTTGAAGTGCAATTTTTGTGGGATAGTTTCAAAAGGTGGAGTATATCGAGCGAAACAGCACCTTGTGGGGGATTTCGAATGTAACTGGTTGTACAAAATGTCCTCCTGCTGTTCGTGAAGAAATTAAAGACTTCATGCACAAAAAAACGGTTGCGAGCATTGAGGAGAGAGAAAAAGAATTAATGTATGACATTGATGAAGATTTAGGGTATAGTGATGAAGATGTAGATGTTGAAATTAATCAAAGGGGAAAAAAGTTGTTGGGTAGAGTTCAAAGAGATAAAACGTAAAGCAAAAAGGCCCGTTTCACTTGTTTTTTAATTCAACTTCAATAGTAGAGAAAAGACCAAATGATGGGAAGATACTGCAAACATCTATCAATGATGCATGTAAGAAAGAATTAAGGGGGAGAGCTTGTGACGATATTGCTAGGTGGATTTATGATTCGGGTGTACCTTTCAATTGTGTCAATCATCCAACTTTTAAGAAGATGATTGATTTATAGGACAATATGGTATTGGAATGAAACCTCCAAGTTATCATGAGATACGGGTGCCTTTGTTGAAAAAGAAAGTTGCCCGTACTCAAGATTTGTTGAAGAGTCATGAAGAGGAATGGATACAGTATGGTTTCTCTATTATGGCGGATGGGTGGACTGATAAGAAGCATATGACATTGATTAATTTCTTTGTCAATTATCCAAAAGGATCCATATTTATTGAATCAGTTGATGCTTCAAGTTATTCCACCACTGGAGAAGCAATATTTTCATTACTTGATAAAATTGTTGAGCATATTGGTGAGGCTAATATTGTTCAAGTTGTCACAGACAACGCAGCGTATAATATTGCAGTTGGTTAGTAATTTAATTATTTAACACTTTAATATTGCAACAT
This sequence comes from Zanthoxylum bungeanum, assembly GCA_019454045.1. Classification (NCBI taxonomy): domain Eukaryota; kingdom Viridiplantae; phylum Streptophyta; class Magnoliopsida; order Sapindales; family Rutaceae; genus Zanthoxylum; species Zanthoxylum bungeanum. Next base: position 13,747 of record SKCR01041544.1, read on the forward strand.
ATAATTTTTTGAAACTTGTTTAGTACTTTAATTGTTTAACACTTTAATATTTAAACTATAGGACGACTTTTGGAAGCCAAGCGTCAGAACTTATATTGGACACCTTTTGCTGCTCATTGCATAGATTTGATGCTTGAAGACATTGGGAAAAAGTCCATAGTTCATTCAACAGTCAAAAGGCGATTATTTTCAATGGATACATTTATAGTAGACCACGTGTGTTGAATATGATAAAGAATTTTACTGGAAGAAGTGAGTTACTTAGGCCTGCCAAGACAAGATTTGCAACAGCTTATCTCACTCTCCAACGCATCCATAAACAAAAGAAAAACTTGAGAAATATGTTCACATCAAAGGAGTGGGCAACATGCAAATGGGTAAAAGAATCGACGGGTAAGCGAGCATCGAGTATTGTTCTTATGCCTAGTTTTTGGAGTAATATTGTCCATAACTTAAAGATGTTTGGTCCTCTTGTTGGAGTGCTTCGAATGGTTGATGGCGAGAAGAATCCACCAATGGGATATATATATGAAGCAATGGATAGAGCTAAAGAGTGTATCGCCAAATCCTTTAATGGAAGGGAGGAGAAATATATAAGGATGTCTTTGAGATCATCGACAGAAGGTGGGAATGTCAACTTCATCACACGTTACATGCAGTTGGGTATTATTTGAATCCTGAGTACTTTTATTCAAACCCAAATATTGGAAAGAACAAGAGATAATGACAGGATTATATAAGTCTTTGCAAAAATTGGTTCCCAATCTTGAAGAGAAAGATAAGATTACTGATCAATTGACAACACACCGTACAGCTCAAGGCGTTTTCAGGATGAATTTAGCTGTTAGACATAGATCTACAAAGTCACCAGGTAACATTTTAGTAAATTTTCATTCTTTAGAAATTTTTCCTATTAAATTATAATTTTCAATTTATGACTCCAATTTGTAATTAACAGCTGAATGGTGGGCTGCATATGGATCTTCCACTCCAGAATTGCAAACTTTTTCTATTAAAGTATTAAGTCTAACTTGTAGTGCAGCTGGATGTGAACGCAATTGGAGTGTTTTTGAGCATGTAAGTCATTACTAGTTATTTTATATTTTAAAATTACTACTAAATTCCTTAAATAACATATTAACATGTATAATTATATAATGATATATTAATATTTTGCAGATTCATAAAAAAAATGGAATAGGTTGGATCAAAAAAAGCTAAATGATCTGGTTTTTGTTAAGTACAATAGAGCATTGATGCTTCGAGCAATATCATGATAGCATTGATCCAATTTCCTTGAATAAATAATGATGATAGTAATGAGTGGTTGTTGGGTAGAATGGATGAGGAAGAGGATGAGGATGAAGAGCTTGTCTTTGAAGATGATGATTTAACTTATGGTACAGTTTTTAGAGCTTTTGAAGCGGGAGATGCTCTACATAGGACTCGAACTACTGCTTTTTCTAATAGAGCCACCATAACTTCGAAGGGAAAAGGGAATGAACAGGAACCAGTCTCAACTTCTAGGCCAAAAAAAAAATTCACCAACTGTCTTGTTTTCATTGATGAAGAAGAATTTCAAGAAGAACTTGATGAAGAAGATATTGGGAAAGAAGATAATAGTGATGAAGCGTCAAGTGAAGAGGAGTTAGAAGACAGTGTTGAATTTGATGATGAGGATATGTAGTTGGATTGAAATATTGGAAGTTGAATTTTTTTTGATAAATTTTGCTTTTGGAAATGAAATTTAGTTGCTTATACGTTGGCATTGCCTCGTTTTATTTTTTGATGAACTCTTTATTTTTGGATATGTAACTCTTATTCTCTTGGATATGAACTTTTGATTTAGATGTGATTATATGAAGATTGGAATCTTGCTTTTGGTTTTGGATATGAACTTGTGATTTATAAATGAAATTTAGGATAAGAACTATAAAAATTAATAGTTAAATATCATTTATGGCTAATTGTTAGTGTGAAAAACACTTATACATTGTTTTTCTATGTATTTTTACACATTTTGTAATATTTTACGCCTTACATTCATCAAGCGCGGGCCTTGCGCCTTCAGGCCCGCGCCTAGGCTCAAGGGCTGTTTGCACCTTAGTGCGCCTTGCGCATTTAATAACACTGGTGTCCAAGTAGCAACAAATGACAGTACTTAGTAAGACGATCCACCACAACCAACATAGTATCTACTCCCTGAACACGTGGAAGCCCATTAATGAAATCCATGGAAATATCATCCCAAGGCAATTGGGGTACATGGAGAGGCTGAAAGGGTCCTTGTGGATTAAGAGTGGAGTATTTAACCCTTTGGCAATGTAACGACCGGTAGTTTATTACTATTATTGATTGTAATACTATTACATCACGGGACGAGTGTACGCAAAATAAAATTATGTCCGAGCATATATACATTTATGGAATGACCTTATGGATAAAGGTAAATTCTTCGAAACTTCGATGCGAAACTGTACGATATTCCACTCCGGACAGCCCATGGTATTTGGACCGTAACTTTCTCATACAAACTCCACTTTTAATAAATTTTATATCACCGGAAATCTGAGATCGAGACCTACAACTTTCGCGCTGAACATGTTTCCAAATTCGAAGCATAAATAAGTTAAAAATCAGACCCAAAATTTCGGATGAATAGTGAATCCGTACCCATCTAGAAATCTCCATAATTTTCTCTAAATTTCTAAATTTTTTTCAAACTAAAATAATGAAAAATTTGTCAAATGGGTCCCCACTCTATAAATAAGGATACTATTTGCAAAACTAAAAATTTGAAAGAAGAAGAAGAAACGTATGGAAGAAAGAGGGAGAGGAAGAAGAAAAAAGAAGGAAAAGAAGAAGAAAGAGAGAAGGGGAAGAAGCAAAAGGAAGAGTTGCAATCATGGAACACAAAGGTTGATGAAAAATCAAGCATAAAGAAGGTAATGAGTCTTGACCCAAATTTGAATTGTGAGATCTTGATAATATAAGCATATGTATATGTTAGTGGCATGTTAGGAATTGTGTTTTGGTGATTGACAATGAGAAATATTGGTTATAGAATTTAGTATTTAAATTTTTAGGGAAAATCTTAAAGGTTTAATGAAAGATAAGAATAATGAGATTAAGGAATATTAGAGGATGATAATAATGATGTTATAAGGTATGTATTGAGGATATTTCTTGTGTGCATTGTTTGGGGGGAAGTGTTGAGCAAAATGAGATTGAAAGAATGAAGTTAGGACCAAATTCTGGCCTTGCGTTGCGACGCAAACGCTGTGAATCGCGATGCGATCTGGGAAATTACCTAGAAATGCTTCTGGTATAAGATGCGTCACGACGCGAATGGTTCGTACATCGCGACGTGCAAGGAAAAAAGTTGGGCACCTCTCTGGACAAGTTGCGTCGCGACACGCACTACCTTGCGTTGTGACACGTGGCCAACAATGGCCCAAATCAGTTCAAGTCATTCCAGTATCACTCGAACGCGTTAGGGGCTACCCTATAAGTTCCGTATAAACCCGTATGTATTAATTTCATCATGATATGCGTACGATATGCTTCCGAGTGATAGCCTTTACTTTAATAGGCAAATTGAGCTTGATTCTGACCTACTTATTCCTTGTCCGTTTTCTAATCGAAATTATCGATGATAGATCATCGCAGGAACCACATGTTTCATCAGTAAAATGAAGAAAGACCAGCGAAACTCCAAAGCAGTGAGTGGACACTACTTTTTATGCTTTAGGGCGATAGCTCATTTTTATTGTAGTTTTACATAAAAGTTTATGATTTAAAGTATATTCGAGAAAGAAATGTTTCTAGAGCATGTTTTATATTTTTCGAGGCATGGGGGAAAAAACCCACCCCAGTATATAACTGGATACAACTTGAATTACGGACAGAGAACATGTGCACATGTAGAGGACTGAGGGGATGGCGATACATAACGCCCCTAGATCCTAGTTCAGGGCTAGGGGGACGGCGATACGTAATGCCCCTAGACCCTAGTTTCAAGGTCAGATAGTAGCATGGATCAACACTACCAGCTCTAGTTCAGTGGTTTGGGGGACGGCGATACGTAATGTCCCAAAGTCACGGTTTTGCATTCTTGGCTCCAAATAGGCGTATGGGGGGACGGCGATACGTAACGCCTTCATACGTTAAGTTTTTCAGATACATACCAGTATTTAGACATCAGATTTTAGGAAAAATAATTTTCAGAGATCAGATTTTAGAGACAGTTTTCAGAAAAGCAGTTTTCAGCAAGATTAAGTTTTATAAAAGAGATTTCAGATAAAGTTTTCAGAAAAGAGTTTATATATAAAGATATTTATGGAACTTTGCTTTTAAGAACCGAAAAGATTTTATATAAGTTTTTCAGATTTTCGTCCACTCACTTAGATCGTACAGCGATCTAACCTCCCCCACTCCCAGCTTTCTGTTCATATAGGTTTTCTCGGAGGATGAGCTTGAGAGGACGGATAATGATGCAGTCACTAGGGTTCGGAGCCCACCAGTCCAAGTCAAAGAGTAAAAGTCCAATTGGAGTCAGTCAAAGTCAAGTAAAAGTCATGTACTAGTATTTGAGTTATTTATAGTCTTTGTACAAACATATGTGTTTATGTATAAAGATATTGGAGTTAAGCTTGTATGTTAAGTTGTAAGTTTGGGCCACGGTCCCATATATACTATATATATATTTAATTAAAGAAAATAGTATTAGTAAATAAATAATAGTTATCAGAGTCAGAGACTTATGGGGTTAATACGGTCTATCCCCTGCCGGTAACATCTCCCGAATTGGGGATGTTACAAGCAAATATCACAAGAAGCTACAAAGTTCTTGAAATCCAACCTCATACCTTCCAAAAATACTATTGTATAAATCCTCTTGAATGTGCGTAAATATCCCAAAAACCCTCATTGAGGTGAAGCGTGAAATTCTTGTAATAGGATTGGAATTCTAGGAGATGATTTCGAAATCACCAACCTACCATAAAAAAATAAACTCCCTCATTGTAGTGAATAAGGAGGCTTGCATAGAGGTTCTAGAATCAACATCTGAACCAATTCCCTAATAATAGAATCAAACATTATTTCTTCCTGTAATTCAGTCAAAGATGGACAAGTAGCCACTGATAAATGAATAAAAGCAGTCAACTCCTTAGCTGGTTCCTCTTTCCTTGAAAATGCATAAGCTACCTTGTTTTCTAAAGTTTCAATTCTTACTTCCATTTTTTACTTAACCATCCCAGGATTATTATGCTCTGATACCAATTTGATAAGAACTCACAATATTTATAATATATTGCAAACTGATGAACGCATAAATGAAAACATTGTACTGATTGTGTGATAATTAATTGATGAAAATAAAATAAGTTTCAAGTAAAGCTTAGCATTTCATAATTAATTGATGAAAATAAAAGAAGTTTCAAGTAAAGTTTAGCATTTCATTCAGCATGTTAGGGCTCTCTCTTTACAATTTCATTTCAACAAAAAACGACCCCTCCGCTATACCCTTCCTGCTAGTTTAATAACATAATCCATTAAAAATAAAAAACAATGATTGGAATCCACATGTGGTGCTTTAAATTTTTGACATCTGGCAGTGGTCTTGTCAAGCCTTTTGGTAAGCCCAACAGCAACAGCAGCAACATTCTCGTGCTCCAAATTCTCAACATCACCAGCTGTTGGTGGATTAGTGTGTTAGTAAACAAAATTAACATGAAAATAACAATCAAATCAGAACGCAAATTTCAGATCTACCCTAACATGCATGAACCCTAAAACTTTGAGAATAAGAAAAATCTTATAAATGACGTCCAAGTCGAGATGTATCTGTAGGCACTGAATTTTTGCATATAAGTCCCGATGATGAGTCTCGTACGGAGGCACTACTCTTTAGGTTGTGGAAGTCGCGGGAAACGAATGTCGGAAGGGGAAATTCAGAATAAGTATGTGACCGGCGTAAACACACACGTATAACGCAAGCGCACGTATCGTTCAAGTAGTATAAAAATATCGATCCCACGAGGACTTAATTCCTACTGTTGTTATTAATTATTGATACTATTTATTTACAGGTATCTAATTATAGGGAGAAGAGAATTGATTGCATTTGGTTGGTTGAATGTGGATTTGCTAATTAAAATAAAAACAGGCTCAAAAGAAAATACTAAGGAAAATAAAAGAAAATACTCAAAGATCTAGGGTCGTGACTCCACACAATATTATATAAAGATGAATTGATTCTCTTATTTATGTGTAATAAATCAAATTGCTAACCTGGAACACGAAAATATGCAAAAGCCTTTGTCGATGGTCAGGCGCACATACCCAGTATAATCCAATTGAACCATATGTCTATGTCAACCAAATTACCTGGATTCACTAAGATCAAGTTCCAATTATGGCTACCCCCGCCCGATAGGTATATGTCTATCCTGTAAAGAAATCTATTAAAGGGTTATCTATCCTCAAGGAAGATCGTGGTTATTGAATCTAAGGCTGAAACCTAAAATCCCTATGTCTAGTTCATTTTAAGTTTACCATATCAATCTTATTGGTGATCAGACAACAAGAAGCATTAAGCTTAAGACTCAATAAACAAACTAAAGAATTACCCAATAAATAATTAAATCAATTATTAAGCCTAGTAATATTGTGTTTCATCACTTCCCTAGAATAAAATAAAATGCTTGGGTTAGAGGATCCATATTTAATATTTCTTATCTAGGAATCTCAATTATTATAAAATATAAATTATTTTATGTTCTTCTTTCTCATGAATTAATAATGTTAACATTTAAAACCAGCCATATAGGCGGTAATCCATTTAGTCCAATTACACCAGCCATATAGGCGGTAATTATCTGTCACATAAAGACCAGCCATATAGGTGGTAAAGTAATTTATATTTAGACCGACCATATAGGCGGTAATAAAGTCTGCCATTAATTAATCCGGTTAAATTATAATTTATAAAATATAATTAAGTGAGATTTACCTAGATAATTATATTAAATGTTTCACCTTTTACCCCATCGGTAAATTAACTACAAAATATAAAGTAAAAAAATGTAAATAAAATTTTATTACAAAAAGTAAAAGTGCATAATTAAAAATACTAAAAGTAAAATGCTAAATTAAAATTACAAAAACTAAAACACACAAGATGCAATCCTTAGAGTCCTTACAAAACTCAAGGAAGGCATGATTTGAATTCTGAAATCGAGCTGAATTTATAGGCGCGGATGGGCTTCCAGCGTCGCGACGCCAAGGGCTTTGGCGTCGCGACGCCAATGCTTTTTGGTCATGGCATGCTGAGGTGATGACACGTGGCAATTCTGGATAAGGTGACACGTGGCAAGGTGGTTGGAGCTCAATTATTGTGACACGTGGCGACTTCTGATTGGTCGGCTCAGATTCTTATCCGCCATGTGTCGATTTCGGATAAATGAGCCAATAATTTATGCTGACGTGGCGACATATGGCAAAGTGACTGTCGGCACCATAGAATTGCGACACGTGGCACGCTGTGATTGGTTGATGATGACGTGGCATTTTGACTCGGTCAACCGGTGATGTGGACGATGACGTGGCTGACAGGTGGGGTGACACATGGTGACATGTGGCGATGGCGACTGTCGGCACCGAAGGATGATGACACATGGCACGGCGCACGTTAGTAGATCGGCCGTGATGGTGACACGTGGCACGACGCACGTTAGCAAAGTCAAACTTTCTCTGATTCTGACTTGTGGACTCGGCACACGTTAGCACTGTTGGGTGTATGTTAAGCGTCGCAACGACAAAGGCTTGCGCGTCGCGATGCTTGAAATGACCATTTGCCCTTTTCGTCCAAATTTCACTATTTTGGCCCAACTCACCTCCAGAGTGTCCTGAAACTTTATTTTTCTACAAAATAACACAAAACACATCAAAATATTCACAAAACTCAAGAAATTATACAAAATATTAGGTCAAATGAGTGGGAAATAGTGATATAATTACCACTCATCAGTATGTCATCAGATTTAATTCAAATGTTCACTGCTTTTGCGTTCGTGCTGCGTTCATGAGCACGTTCGAACGTCAAGCAGATTGCGGTCGTTCTTGTAGTGTCCGAATCTACATTCGAACGGTGTCGATACTTCTGGTTTTGCTGCTAGCCTCACGCCCAAGCCCAATTAGCCCACCAAAACCCATCCAAAAAAATAATTAAAATATTTAAAATACATGTCATAAATTAAACTAAATTAATTAGATCAAATCCCTTCCTAATCTAATCAAATCCCTTCCCTAATCAAACACCAATTACGATATTCACTCCCTAAATTAAACACATCTTTTTCCTTTCACAAACCAATCAAGACACTTCTCTTTTTTGAGGATTCACTTCCTTACCTAGAAACCCTAGCAAACCATTATAAAAAGAAGCCTAAACCAACTTTAGAACCCCTAGCTCATTCTCACGAAAACACAAAAGAAAATAACCTAGCATTCACGCCCAAGGCAAAAAGCAAGAAGCAAAGAAATAATTCTCCATTCTCCTCCTCTCTAGCAATCGAAACCATAACCCCTAAACACACTCACCACCGAAAATAATAAAATAGCAAACATCATCATTGAAACCCCTCCTTAACAGCAAACATCATCACTGAAACATCCCTGTAAACACCAAAAATCACAGCCCAAAACAATCCCTACAACCACCAAAAAGCACCTCCACAAACTACACTGAAAACAACCCAGAAACTGCCCAAATTACCGCATAAAACAGAAGCCTCAATACCCCTTAAAAATGAAAAAACAGTCCCTTATTTACCGTAAAAAAGTGACCAGCGAATACGGCGAAAACAACAGTAAAAAATGGAGTAAAACAGCAGCCCAAACAGCGAAGCAGCGAATGAAAGCAGGGGACCAGTGAATTGGAGGAGTTGCGGAGCATTAATCATTCTGACGACCGTGTAAAGCATTTTCGAGAGACGAACTAAGAGTTTTTATTAGTTACATTATTGCACTCTATTGTTTAATACGTTCATGAATTAGGTATTTTGCCTTCATTTTTTTCATTTACGATTATGGGTGTGCAAACTTGCATGTTATTTAAATTATCTGGTATGTGTTGCATGAGATTTGGTTGTACTATTGCATAAATCCTTTCATTACAAGTGGCATAAGTAAGGGACCATTCTGAACCCAGCGGTTTGAGGTCTTCCCTTGCGAGGGGTGAGTGCGGCCTTAAATCGTTTTCCCGGTTCACACCGGGTGGCGACTCCATTTTTAGTTCTCCGATTTAGTCCCCCGCGGGCTACTCCGTACTCCCAACCAGGCCGCGAGCCTGGAACAGTGTCGCCAATTTCTGTGTCCTACAGTCTGGCGACTCCACTGGGGATAGAGAATTGGCCCCGAAATAATGTCTTGTAGTGATTGTGATTTGTGCTTTAGTTAACTGTGTCTATCGTGGGTTGAAGGGGTTTAATCAAAAGCATTGTTAAGGCTAGGTGATGGTTTGGTGTCTTCCTTCATTCACTACCTTTCTATAAGGAAAAACCGTGAAGACACCTAGATAATCATTACCTGTAGCTCATTGTGACAGACTAATTTGGAGGACTTATTGTTTATTCATGTCACCAAGGCGATAAGAGCCCAAGAGGCTTGGGTTTCTAAGAGAGTTCACTCCGCCCTCCATCTGGGGAATCTTCAATAGGAAATCCATTTGACAGTCAGTCACGCACCATAACTCGTTGGCACGTACCGTAAGGTATAAAAAGGGTGCGCTCACTTGGTCACTCGAACCCTTGAATGTGGAGACCTAGTTGTGGGAAATCCTTCGCTAGGGAGAGCCTTTGTCTACACTCCCGCAAACCCATACGTAGACCATAGTAGTACGACCGATAGAAACTATTTCCTTGTGCTTGTATTTATGACCATCATCATTTGGATTCAGTTGGACTTCTAGTCAGAAATGCGAACTTGTTGGGCCATTTAAACTGAGATGAGTTCATATCTTATGACAAGTGGGCTAAAATTTTCTAAAATGCCGATGGGCCACTCTGTAGAAATGTTTCTTTATGTTTATGCTTAGGACCATCATCATTTGGATTCAGTTGGACTTCTTGTCAAAAATGCGAACTTATTGGGCCATTTAAACTGGGATGAGTTCATATTTTATGACAATTGGGCTAAAAGTTTCTAAAATGCCGATGGGCCATCCTGTGTTTGAGCCCTTATCATTTGAAGTTGTTTAGCCATGTTATTTCAAAGTTGTAAACCTGTTGGGCCTTTTCAACTGGGACAAGTTTGCACCTTGCAATAATGTGATTGAAGCTTTAAAATGACAAGAGGCCGACTATATATTCCATGCATTGCACGCATACATGCTGACTGAGAATTTTAAAAGACGCCATAGATTCTCTTTGGGTTAGGAAAGAGGGAAGACTCATCAAAAGGCCGATAGCAAACATGAGCGAATCAGAGAACGAGGTATCCCGTATGGATCAGTTGGAGACCAATCTCACCAAGGTTACTGAACTGTTACAACCCTTGACTACTATTATGGCCAATATGGTTGTGCCCCGTGCTGGGGGAAACTCTGAGAATGAGAGGCGTGAAGACCCTCCGGCTAGATTGAATGATGATATCCCGTCTTACAGAGTTTCATCCTTTCATCTAATATTTCATGAATGATCAATTGCAGTTCACCCAACTGAGACATTACCGTTATTGAATCTACCATTTTGTAGTCCAGGAACCTACCCACGACAAATTTCTTTTGCCCGACATCCTTGGTTTTGTATTCTTCTCGAGAGATTCCCAGAGAATCTTCGCAGAAGTCATGCCTTGGTACACATTGTACATGGTATTGTAAAGTCCACCCAAAAGGTAGTTCTTGCATAATAAGTCACTAGACGACCATGTCTCTTCTCGCAGTTGCTTGGCTGTAGCCGATTCACCCTCCACAGGATCCGAAGGATCTTTGAGGTACTTTGCTAACTGGAGAGTTGTCAGGTAGAACAACATTTTGCTATGCCACTGTTTAAAGTTTGCCCCACCAAACTTTTCCAGCTTTTCTCCATGAGCGATCGGTACTGTGATGTTTCCGCTAGCTATATGTAACTGGAAAATCAACATGGGTCAATAAGTCTACAAAAGAAAAATTGCACAACGATCAACAAATGATCTTGTTCAAGTGATATACCAAATATTCACTCGTTGTTCTATTGGACTGTAGTACCAATAAACACAAGTCCTTGAATTTCGGCTAAGGTTTCTTATGAAAAGTAAAGAAAGGAATATTCCAAGAGGATGAGGGGGTCTGGAGTAACCACTTAAATCACTGACCACTTAGGCTCTTATCGTCTTTTTGATAGAATATCCTTTAAACACTTCATCAATAGAATCTCTTAGCAATTCAAAACTTAGTATTACGCTTTTAATTTTACAATACAATATTCGATATGTGTAGATATATGTGTATGTGTCAATTAAGATTGGATGAAATTACTTGTGTATGATTACACTTTAAATTCTCAACCAAGTATGCAACACACAATTAATTTTCAACTTTATCACTATGTGTATGCTTGTGATAATTGAATACCCTAATATTAGCTTAAATCTATACTACCAAGATTATTGTGATACAATATATGATTTACTAAGTTAATATTTTCAATTAAAAACAATTCCAGGACTGATTTCGTTAGTGTCGCGTTCGTATCTACGTTCGAACGAGACTGTCCAGTGTGTGCGCATTCGTGTAGCGTTCGTAAATGCGTTCGAATGAAGTGTTCCAGAGAGTTCATGTCGTGTAGTGTTCGGGAACGCGTTCGAACAAAATATTCGAGAGAGTTTACGTTCGTGTTGCGTTTAGGACGTGTTCGAACGTTCTAAGGTAGAAGGCTTGCGTTCGAGTTGCGTTTGAATACGCGTTCGAACGTTCTTACGAAAATTCAGATTTTAGCCTTTGAGTTCGTCGGGCGTTCGAACGCCCTTACGTATTTTTCATGCACAGAGTATATTTTCCAGAAAATTCCTTATCAAAGCATGTGAATTTTAGTCTAACAACACTAATGCGATAAGTTCTTAAGATTGTTGGTGGATTAGTGTTTATTAAACAAAATTAACATGCAAATAACAATCAAATCAGAACGTAAATTTCAGATCTACTCTAACATGCATGAACCTTAAAACTTTGAGAACAAGAAAAACCTTATAAATGACGTCCAAGTCGAGATGTATCTCTATCCTTAATAACTTATTAGCCCAATCTTGGTGCTCTACGGGTTCTGTGGCTAACGTTCTCCCAGGATAACTTGGATTCCTCTTCTTTAAAGGGCATTCCTTAAGAAGATCTTGAACTAGGAATATGGAGGAACTCTCTTTGACTCAAACAATGAATTGTGACTCACAAAATTCGGATGGAATCAGATCTCCTTTGGAATGAATATGGAGGCCTCCTTATAAAGGCATGGAAGAGTACCTTAAGGGCACCCTTTGGGTTGGGGTGCAACCCTCCAAAGGGTTATACCCCTCCCATGCACTCATTGGAGCCTAAAAGCATGTTATACTCAATTGGAGGACATGTCCCTATAGGGTGCCATCCAAGGGACATGTCCCTCATCCATCCAAAACAATAATATTTGAAGAATTTACAACACCAACATCAGTAATTTCATCAGTAAAGTCCCCAGATTTTATCATGAGAGCAGCAACAGTTGGAGACCTTCTTTTTCTCCTGGAATACACATTAACCACAAGCCTATCATTAATACACATGCTCCGAAACTTGCAATGCCTCTCTATCTGTCTGTGCCATGATCTTTGCTTATGCTTTCTCCAGATTGAGGGGAAGGAAGGGAAAGATGGTAAAGAAACAGCCACTGATGAATGTGCATTCTTGGCACTTCCATATAATTATTCGGCGAAATATTGTTTCAAGTGACAATTGAATTGAATTGCCACGAGGCTCATGGCCCAGTGCCCCCAAACATGCGTTTGAGTCCCTGCAGGGGCAGAAATTCTTGCAGGGACTTTTGTTTCCCAAATTTGAAGTAGATTTCTGTTGGGATTTGTATGCCCGACAAGCAAATATGTTCGAAACATGATTGATTAATAAATTTGTGATTCTATTTTATTCCATGTATGTATTTTGATTTGCTTTATAAAATTCATGAAAATTCCGTGATAATTTATGTAGCTTTAAATTAAACATATACGTGTATGTAAAATGTTACATGCATATATGCATGAATAAAATTTAAAGAGTAATAATCAAAATTTGTCCATGACTATGATTTGAAGTTGGGAATCTTCAAATCCAAAGTCATAAATACAGTCCATTCCACTATGAATGATATAGTTCTATCCAGACTATATTATGTAGAGACATAAAAATGAATGTGTTTTATATAATAAGATTATATTGGACATGACCAGATGAAATTGAAAAGTTCTAATAATTTCCATTAAATAAAGAACATCAATTTTATCATAATGATGGTCATATATGTGATGATCTTAATTCATTATATTTAGCAGACTCCTATATCATATTAATTTATTCTTTAATTTACTCGGTATGGTTTTGTATTTATTACATTTCGTAAACCTTGTATTTTGGGAATGAGTTGAATGAATAGCTGGGAATGCTAACCTGATATAATGAAATCCGTTCATAAGATTCCCTTGTTTGTTAGTTCAGGACCTGAAGATTAGCGCGTAATTCGTAAAAGTTATGAATTAATTGTTCACTTGAGAACTAATGGAAGTCAAGGATAAAGATGTAATTGGAGAGGTTAACGGATTTTTTATACCTAGCTCCTTTACGAATCTGTTATGGAGGATCATTGCATAGGTAATGACAATATCAATGAACGAATACTTGAGTAATTAATTCTATAATTCTGAGAGTGCAATTCTGGGTATTTAGTGGAGTTACTCCAGAATTAATAATTTCGTTTGATTAATAAAAGAGTTTATAATTAATCGACGGAATTATTGGAGCTTAGAATTATAGGTCCATCGGTCCCCTCGTCGTCTTCTATCACTGTTCGAACGATTATGATTACGAAGAAAAATAGTTGTGAATTATTTAAAATTAATTATGAATTATTTTACACTCTAATTATTCTATATAGCTCTTGTTTGGAAATTATGACAAATGTTGTCTTATATATATTTATTAATAGATAATGTATCTATTTATTAATTTATGAAAATTAATATTTAATTAATTTGATTAATTAAATTTTAATTTAATGAGATAATATTTTCAAAAGTTGAAATTTTGAAAATTGTTTTTAATGAATTATCTTTGATAAATTATGGGATAATATTAAAGAATTTATTTTGATTTTTTGAAAATCAAAATTAATAATATCCTTAATGGATTTGCTTGATAGAATTTGATTTTGATAAAAGTTAATAAAAACAAAAAAAGAGAAGACAAAATCCCTTCAAAAACGTGAGCATAGGTTGCTGGAAGTGAGGAATTGAGATTTTTATAAAAAAAAATCATTTTTTTAGGAGCAACACAAAAACAACAACAATAAACGAGAGCAAGGGGGAGAAAAAGAAAAAAGGAAATAGTTTTCCTTTTGATTTTTCTTGGTTTGGTTTTAAGAAAACTAAAAGAAAATAACCCTATCGGATTCGTCTCATGTGTTGAGTACACGAATCCTTAACTAAAATTAGAGTGTTCTTCGCATTTATTTTCACGCCCACACGTGCTGTTTGAGGTGAGGAGATAAGACGAGGAAGATCGTGGTTCAAAAATCGATTTACAAAGAGATCCAGATCTATAGGTATATTTCTAACCTGAGTTCTAAATATTTTGTTATTAATATACTAGAAAATACGGATCCGGTTTTGGTTGTTCATGTATATAAAAATTAATTTTTTTCCTGTTACCCAACACGATTTCCGCTACGCATAAACTCTGAAAATCAACAAATGGTATCATGAGCGGTCGTATTTATTCTAGTATATTAATAAGAACGATTTATTGTAAATCATTTTAATATGTATGTAAAATAGTAGGCTATGCATTTTTTTATGAATTATCATGTGATGGTGAATGTATGGATATTAATCGTTAATTATATGGTTGACCTTGGGTTAGGATTTTAATTTTTTGTTTTATATATTGGATATGTAAACCCAAAATTAAATGGGTATTTTTTCCTGTAATTGTAATTTATGTAATTGTTCGAGATCAAGATCAAGCCAAAGAGACGATGGACGGACGACATTTTTTTTATATAATTATTTTTTCCAGAATTTTTTTTCTGCGCTGTGCAGCAGTGAGACTGCTGCACACATTTGCAGCAAGTGGGCTGCTGCTGGGCAGCAGTTGCCGCACAGTGCGACAGTTTGACTGCCCACTGTGCGGCAATGAATTAAAAAAAAAGTTTTTTTTTGGTGATAGTCACTTGGAAATTTATTATATTTTTTCCAGTTTTGAGATTAATGTAATTTTATTTTGGTTTGGTTGTAATTTTAGAAATACCCAAATTGTCAACCCGGTTAATATCCAATTTATTTATTTTGTGTGAATTATAAAATGTTTATTCTCATGCATATTTTAAATGACATATAGAATTAGTACAATGCCTCTCTTGCATTATAACATGCCATACATACATTTTCATTTTCATAAATTTATTTATGATAGTAAATAGTTTATAATTTGATTAAAAACTATTTTAGATTTTTTATCGATTAGTCGATTAAATAAATTTGTGAATTAATTTTAAATCGTTAAAATTTGTAATGTCACAAAATTTAGTTCTAAGTATTTATATAAATTGTTTATCATGAATAACTTAGATGTTTCATAATAAATTTAAGTTTTATTAGTAAAGCGGGTATTTTATTATGAAACAATTAATTTGGTAATAAAGACCTTTAATATTGATTTCTTGGTCTTTTTTCCGCTAAGTTTACAAAACATTAGATGTTTTACATATTAAATCACTAAACTTAAAATAATGAGTGGGAGCGGTAGTTTGTGTCAAAACATCCTTTGGTCTCCACCGTTAGTGCAACATCGTGAAATCTAAGTGGGGCTTCGTGATGACTTTAGTTTCATCCTCCCTAAGGAGAGTGTTTGCTTAAGTTAATATCAAGGTTGTACTCCTTACGATATGATTTATAAAATACATTTCATAATTAACTTACCCTAAGGTGGTTGTTATGAGTTAAATTTTAAGGATCCAAAACAGTGGGTTACACACTCATATAAATATAGTTAATAGTGTTAATTATATTTAGACCAAAAATCGGTTATTAAAATTTTGAAAATATGAGATATTTTGAAAAAATTTATTAATTGAGATTGTCTCTATTTTAATAAGGTGTTTGATCGACCCTAAGGAAAAATAATATGCTTATTAAATTTTCCGAGGCTATAGTAGTGCATATATATTTTAGTGTTATGCATATGCATCATGCATCATGATTACTATGCCAAATTTATTTTGAATTTTATGCATGGAATAATTTAGAATATTTTTTTAATGATTTCAGAAATATGTCAAATCCAATCCTATCACTATCACTGCTTGCTACTGAAAAATTAAATGGTGATAACTTTGGTAAGTGGAAGAAAATATGAATATAATTCTTGTGCTGGATAACCTTAAGTTTTTCCTGATGGAGGAATGTCCTCCAGAACCAGCTGTGAATGCCAACAAAACCATCAAAGATGCCTATGAAAATTGGATTCGAGCAAATGACAAAGCTCGTTGTTATTTGCTTGTTGCCATGTCTGACGTGCTTAACACAAAGCACGAAAAGACAGAGACTGCTTATGAGATAATGGAGTCTCTACAAGGCATGTTTGGAAAACCCTCGAATCAAGCTAAACATGAAGCAGTCAAGAAAGTCATGAACTGCAAAATGAAAGCTGGAACTCCTGTTCGTGAACATGTACTAATGATGTTTAGTACCATTCATGAGGCAGAAATCAATGGGGCTACCATAGATGAAGGCACACAAGTGGGCATGATTTTGGAAAGCCTTAGCCCACAATTTCTTCAGTTTAAAAGTAATTACTTCATGAATAAGCTGAGTTATAATTTGACTGAATTGCTTAACGAACTCACTACTTTTGAGTCTATTTCTGTGGAGAAGAAAGAAGAAGCAAATGTTGCTGAACTTTCTAACTCTAACTCTTCTCTAAAGAAGAGAAAGAGAAATGAAATAAAGGTAAGAGTTCAGGAACTGAGAAAACAGCAGGGAACAACAGCAAAAAGAACAAGCCAAACAACAGTTAAGGAAATAAGAATGGCTCCACCCAGAAAAAACCAAAAGGAAAATGTTTCCATTGCGGAATTGATGGGCATTGGAAGGAAAACTGCAAGAAGTATCTCGAAGAGGTGAAACATAAAAAGAAAGGTAAATTAGATTTACTTGTTACTGAATCTTGTTTAGTTGAAAATGATTTATCACCCTGGATAATTGATTCATGAGCGACTAATCATATTTGTTGTTTCTTACAGAAGCTTGATTCTTACACAAGACTTGCTGATGTGGACTTTACTTTGAGAGTTGGGAATGGCGCTTTAGTTTCAGCATCAGCAGTTGGACAAATAAAACTTTATGTTGAGAACAATACATTTTTATTTTTGAATAATGTTTATTTCGTACCGGGGTTTACTAGAAACCTCATTTAATTTTCTCGACTTTATGAACAATGTTATTCAGTTTCTTTTGATAATAAATCAGTTGTTATTTCAAGAAATGGTTTGAATATTTGTTCTGGTTTTATTGAAAATGGGCTCTATGTAATAAGGCCCAATTTTAATTTATTATTGAATGCTGAAATGTTCAAAGTTGCATTGCCAAAAACAAAGAAACAAAAGATTTCCCACACTGATAACACATATCTATGGCACCTAAGACTTGGTCATATAAATCTTGACAGGATAAATAGGCTTGTAAAGGATGGTCCTTTAAGAGAACTAAATGTTAGTACTCTACCAGTCTGTGAATCATGTCTTGAAGGTAAGATAACAAAGAGGCCTTTCTCTTAAAGGGCCCAAGAACCACTGAAGCTTATACATTCAGATGTTTGTGGACCTATGTCTACACAAGCAAGAGGTGGCTATGAGTACTTCGTTACTTTTATTGATGATTACTCTAGATATGGTTATGTTTACCTAATGAGACATAAGTCTGAAACTTTTGGAAAGTTTAAAGAATTCCAAATCAAAACGAAAAAACAATTAGGTAATCAATCAAGTGCCTTCGATCAGATCGAGGAGGTGAATACCTTGATAATGAATTCAAAGATCACCTATTAGAGTATGGGATTTTGTCCCAACTAACTGCACCTGGTACACCTCAGTAAAATGGTGTAGCTGAGAGGAGGAATCGAACTTTACTCGACATGATTCGTTCCATGTTGAGTTATTCTTCACTTCTAAAAATGTTTTGGGGGTATGCTCTATACAAACAACAACCTACATTTTGAATGTGGTTCCATCTAAGTCAGTACCTAGAACACCTTTAGAGTTATGGAGTGGCCACAAACCCAATTTGAGTCACTTTCGTATATGGGGGTGCCCAGTATACATGCTAATGGGTAAGACAACAAAGTTGGAAATGCGTTCTGAAGTTTGTTTCTTTGTAGGATATGCAAAAGGCACAAGGGGAGGTGTGTTTTATAATCCTCGAGATAATAAGGTGTTTGTGTCGACAAATGCCACGTTTCTTGAGAATAATTATATGATAGACTTCAAACCTCAAAGCAAGATAGTCTTGGAGGAATTAAAATCTGATGAGATCAGTCAAAAACCTGTTAGGTTTATTGTTCCACAAAGCAAGGAGACCACATCTTCGAGTCAGAACATCTTACCACCTCGTCGTAGTGGGAGGATAGTACGACTACCTTTTCGATATAGACAAGATGGTGAAGCACAAGTTGCTATCACTGATGATGGAAAGATGACCCATTAACATATAGATGTGCAATGGAAGATCATGACAAAGAGAAATGGCTTGAGGCTATGAAACTTGAGATGGAATCCATGTATTCCAACTCAATCTGGGAGCTTGTAGATCTACCTGAAGGAGTAAATCCTATAGGGTGCAAATGGATCTACAAAAGAAAGAGGGGAGTGGACGGTAATGTAAAGACATTTAAAGCAAGGCTAGTGGCAAAGTGTTATACCCAAAAAGAAGGAGTTGACTATGAGGAAACTTTTTCACCAGTAGCCATGCTGAAGTCCATTCGAATCTTGCTTTCCATTGCTGCTCATTATGATTATGAAATTTGACAGATGGATGTCAATACAGCCTTTTTGAATGGCTATCTTGAAGAGACCATCTATATGGAGCAACCAGAAGGTTTTATAAGCAAGGACGAAAAGCAAAAGGTTTGCAAGTTGCAAAGGTCTATCTATGGACTTAAGCAAGCGTCCAGATCTTGGAACATAAGATTTGATGAGGCGATCAAATCTTATGGCTTTATCCAAAATCCTGATGAATCTTGTTTTATAAATTCATCAAGGACAAGCGAGTGGTCTTTCTAATACTTTATGTTGATGATATTCTACTTATTGGGAATAATGTAGAACTATTTTCAGACGTAAAGGCTTGGCTGGCTGAACAATTCCAAATGAAAGATTTGGGAGAAGCAAGTTACATTCTTGGGATCCGTCTTATTAGAGATCGCAAGAAAAAGCTGCTAGCTCTGTCTCAGGCATTGTATATTGACAAGATGCTTGTTAGATATTCAATGCAAAACTCCAAGAAAGGTAACTTACATTCCCATCATGGAGTTGTTCTTTCTAAAAGGCCGTGTCCTTCGACACCCCAAAAGGAAGAAGATATGAGACGGATTCCATATGCGTCGGTAGTAGGGAGCTTGATGTATGCTATGCTATGCACAAGACCTGATATATGCTATGTAGTAGGAATAGTTAGTCATTTTCAGTCAAATCCAGGATTAGATCATTGGTTAACAGTTAAGCATATTCTCAAGTATCTACGGAGAACGAGGAACTATATGCTTGTTTATTCTGGCAGGGATTTGATTCCGATTGGATATACTGATTCTGATTTTTAATCAGATACAGATGATCAAAAGTCGATATCTGGATCAGTGTTTACTCTTGGTGGGGAGCTATAATTTGGAGAAGCATCAAACAATCATGTGTTGCTGATTCAACTATGGAAGCCGAATATATGGCTGCTTGTGAAGCTGCCAAAGAAGCGGTTTGGCTCCGAAAGTTCTTTACCGATCTGGAAGTAGTTCCAGATATGGACAAGCCATTGACACTTTATTGTGATCATAGTGGTGCAGTGGCTAATTCCAAAGAACCAAGAAGCCACAAGAGATCAAAACATATTGAGCGGAAATATCATGTGATAAGGGACATTGTGCAACGCGGAGACATGGCTGTTCTGAAGATTCCATTTGCAGAGAATCTAGCCGATCCTTTTACCAAGACGCTACCTGCAAAGAGTTTTGAGGGGCATCTAGAAGGATTGGGGATTAGAGACATGTCTCATTTGCTTTAGGGCAAGTGGGAGTTTGTTGGGATTTGTATGCCCGACAAGCAAATATGTTCGAAACATGATTGATTAATAAATTGTGATTCTATTTTATTCCATGTATGCATTTTGATTTGCTTTATAAAATTCATGAAAATTCCGTGATAATTTATGTAGCTTTAAATTAAACATATATGTGTATGTAAAATGTTACATGCATATATGCATGGATAAACTTTAAAGAGTAATAATCAAAATTTGTCCATGACTATGATTTGAAGTTGGGAATCTTCAATTCCAAAGTCATAAATACAGTTCATTCCATTATGAATGGTATAGTTTTATCCATACTATATTATGTAGAGACATAAAAATGAATGTGTTTTTATATAATAAGATTATATTGGACAGGACCAGATGAAATTGAAAAGTTCTAATAATTTCCGTTAAATAAAGAACATCAATTTTATCATAATGATGGTCATATATGTGATGATCTTAATTCATTATATTTAGCAGACTCCTATATCATATTAATTTACTCTTTAATTTACTCGGTATGGTTTTGTATTTATTACATTTCGCAAACCTTGTATTTTGGGAATGAGTTGAATGAATAGCTGGGAATGCTAACCTGATATAATGAAATTCGTTCATAAGATTCCCTTGTTTGTTAGTTCAGGACCTGAACGATTAGCGCGCAAATTCATAAAAGTTATGAATTAAATGTTCACTTGAGAACTAATGGAAGTCAAGGATAAAAATGTAATTGGAGAGGTTAACAGATTTTTTATACCTAGCTCCTTTACGAATCTGTTATGGAGGATCATTGCATAGGTAATGACAATATCAATGGAAGAATACTTTGAGTAATTAATTCTATAATTCCGAGAGTGCAATTCTGGGTATTTAGTGGAGTTACTTCAGAATTAATAATTTCGTTTGATTAATAAAAAAATTTATAATTAATCGACGGAATTATTGGAGCTTAGAATTATAGGTCCATCGGTCCCCTCGTCGTCTTCTATCACTGTTCGAACGATTATGATTACGAAGAAAAATAGTTGTGAATTATTTAAAATAATTATGAATTATTTTACACTTTAATTATTCTATATAGCTCTTGTTTGGAAATTATGACAAATGTTGTCTTAATATATATTTATTAATAGATAATGTATCTATTTATTAATTTATGAAAATTAATATTTAATTAATTTGATTAATTAAATTTTAATTTAATGAGATAATATTTTCAAAAGTTGAAATTTTGAAAATTGTTTTTAATGAATTATCTTTGATAAATTATGGGATAAATATTAAAGAATTTTATTTTGATTTTTTGAAAATCAAAATTAATAATATCCTTAATGGATTTGCTTGATAAGTATTTGATTTTGATAAAAGTTAATCAAAAAAAAAAAAGAGAACAAAATCCCTTTTAAAAACGTGAGCATAGGTTGCTGGAAGTGAGGAATTGAGATTTTGATAAAAAATCAATTTTTTTAGAGCAACACAAAAACAACAACAATAAACGAGCGAGAGCAAGGGTGAGAGAAAAAGAAAAAGGAAATAGTTTGATTTTTCTTGGTTTGGTTTTAAGAAAACTAAAAAGAAAATAACCCTAAATGATTCGTCTCATGTGTTGAGTACACGAATCCTTCACTAAAATTAGAGTGTTCTTCGCATTTATTTTCACGCCCACACGTGCTGTTTGAGGTGAGGAGATAAGACGAGGAAGACCGTGGTTCAAAAAATCGATTTACAAAGAGATCCAGATCTACATTTATATTTCTAACCTGAGTTCTAAATATTTTGTTATTAATATACTAGAAAATACGGATCCGGTTTTGGTTGTTCATGTATAAAAAATTAAATTTTTTCTTGTTACCTAACACGATTTCCGCTGCGCATGAACTCTGAAAACCAACAATTTCTCCCTAATTATTTGAGTGAGAATAGATATCTCGAGATTTAGTTTCTCTTCTTAGAAGTAAGTTTTCAGGTGTGCTATAATTGTATGTATTTAATATCCCAGTAAATTTCGGATTGTATATCCGTAGAGTTGTAATGTATTAAGAAAAATTACGATTGAATTGTTAACAAAATACAAAAATACTATTAGTGAAAATTATATATTAATTAATTTATTAGTTAATAATTTACTGTAATTATTAATGCAAAGTAATTAATAATTAATTTATTAATTTATCACTACTATATTATTTTAAAGATAATATTATAATTATTCATTTACTTTTTGAGAATGAAAATCTCATTCCGAAATTAGTGGTAGGAACCTCATCCCACAATCTTAATTTTCCGGGACCTATCATATCTTAATCTCATTCTCTAATTATTTTTAAGAAGTAAATATTCTAATAAAAATAATTCTCATTCCCACATTTTTATTCCCATAATAAACCATTAAATATTTTAGGCACTATCTTTTTTTTTCACTACAGTTTTTTTTTTTTTTGTTTTTTGTTTTTTGTTTTTCCTTTTTTTAGTTTTGTAAATGCTGTGAAATTTATTAATAAGGAAAAGAGGAGGGTATTACACTAATGTTAAAAGCTATGAAGTAAATTTATACCTGAGAAAACCGCAAGCATCCTCGAATAGCAAATTTTTTTTTTTTTGTTTTTAATAGGATTTGGTGATAAACTCCATCAAGTGAAATCAACATAGGAAAACTCCATATTGGTTAAAATATTTATAATCATATTTCTTTCTTTGAAAATATGATAATAATGGAACTCTATCGCACTTATGAATGTCTTGCAATTAATCCAATGATTTCCGAAGTTCCATCAAGGCAAAAACTTTGGATTTTAAACATAAAAATAAACAAAAGTTAATATATGTATATCCTCTTAATTTTTTTAAAGTTTGGGATATTATTTTTATATTAAATGGTTTTCGAATAAATGAATGTCGTTTAATGTAGAAAATATAATACATGCTTCTTCTTCTTTTTTTTCTCTCTCTCTTCTTTTTTTCTTTTTTAAATTTTAAATATGGGTTTATTTATACACCCTTGCCTTGTCAATCAAATATGGGTCTAGGTATTTAGATTATACCTATTGTATTTAATGGAGGATTATTCATAAATAGTGATTTGACCGATTTGACCTAACTATATATATATAAAGAAAGAGGTGTGATCTCCCACTCCCCTGTCTCTTCTCAATTTCCTAAAATACTCTCTCCCTTTGTCAAAAATTTCATTCCCCAATAAACCAAATATATCCCAATTTTATATATATTGATATATATATATATATATATATATATATATATATAATATAAATATAAAAATAACATATATATTTATTTTATTTTATTAATTAAATTTTTTATTTTATAATTTATAATTTTTTAAATTTATAATTTTTTGCTCTTTATATATATATATTCTTTTTTATTTGTTTAATAAATATTACAAATTTCATATTTATTGTTATTTATTTGGGTTTATTTATTCATTTAATTTTTGTGATTATTTTTTAATTTATTTAACACTACTTATGTATTATAAAAATGTTCTCATGTATATTAGAAAAAATTTATATTTAAAAAATAGTACAAATAACAACAAAAAAGTTACACTTAAAAATATAAAAATATAAATTCTAATCTATGTTGCCTCCAAAGTCTCCTCCTATCGCACTTGGTGATATACCCAATATTTCGTACCATAATTGATTATGAATCCTATAACAAGTGGCAATTCTTTAGCTTCGTACTATGAATGTTCCCACCACCACATTGGGATGAGTGGTACAAGGTAATGAGGGTGTAAGAAAACTTGCACAAAATGTCTACCAACATTAGCAAAATAGTTATTTCTTGACGCTCTTGCTCTGGAACTGCAGGGGACCTTAATGGCAAGTGAGTAAAACAACTCCAAACATTCTCAGCAAATGTATACAGTACAAGATTGTACCTCGAAGCGATGACAATTCCTAAACTCATTAAGTGTATCCAGTGTACCTCTGGTGCCGGCGACTAGAAGAAATGCAGTAAGTGTAATAGATTGTCTGCCCATCCGCTTATAGATAAAGTCGATCATATAAATCCTTATTTTGTTGAATCTCTTCAATAAGGTTGCATCGTACTTGACCCCAACCTTCTTCGCCATACCCAATTAGTGCAGCTATTGCTCTGAATCCACAATGACCATCAGCTTGAACATCAATAGTGTGAGAAATATAACGTTGATATGCCACAGATAATTTCTTAATATAGGTATCAAAGATCGGTGGAAGTTGAGACTGATCATGGTTTGATCGCCTCCCACGGCCCCCTCTCCCTACAGTCGTTATAGTTGGTTGAGTGACCCTAGATCCTGAAGTGGAAGCATATCCAAAAGAATGTATGCGACATCTGATTTTCCATCTGTAACGATCAGAGGTCCCTACTACTGTTGACTCCTTGACTGTAGTACTGTTACACTGCGGGACGAGTGTTACGTAATATAATTTGTGTCCGAGCATATTGATGAACACTAAAAAGTGCATATTTATTATACGATAAGCTAATCATTTTACACTTATAGTTTCACTAATCTCTCTAAATTGGCACATTTGTGAAATAATATTTTATGTCATGCTTTGAGTGTTTTTACTGTGTTATTTTATGTTATTTGTCAGGTATAATACTGTTCGGAAGCTCGACAGGACAAACCAGACTGAAAAAGGGGTAAAAATCATAAATCAACACCTGCGTCGCGACACCGAATTCACATTGCGTTGCGACGTGCATTACTTTCAACACGTGTCCCCATCATGTCACTACTAACGTCGCGACGCGCCTAATGAAACAAAGACACCGCCGACTCACCACCACGTGTCCCCAACGTGGATTCACCATTCTCTAACATGTGTCCCAACATACACGTGTGTCGCGACGTAAGAAGAAAATTGGCGTAGCGACGCGTGACCAAAGTTGCCTATAAATAGGAGCGTCCGACATCATAAATTTTCATACTTTCTTTCATGATTCCTATGTAAATCTTGGAGAGAGAGTGTCTTGTTTGTTTATTTACTTAAAGCTTTTTGTAATGTCTTTTTCTTTCAGTAATAAAAGTACAAGTATGTTTTATTACAAAATGAGTAGCTAATTTCTTTTATGCTGGGGTAAGGGTGAAACTTTTATAATGAAAACATAGATTAAACTCGCTTATATTATAATAAATAAATTGAAATCTAATGATTAAAACTTGATTTAATTCTAGATTATTTATTGACAATCTGTCTACCATCTTTATGGCTGGTTTTATATTTTCACCGCCTTTATGGCTGGTTTTATCTGTCTACCGCCTTTATGGCTGGTTTTATCTTTTCACCGCCTTTATGGCTGGTTTTATCTTTCTACCACCTTTATGGCTGGTTTTATACAATTTTGGCACAATTAAATACCTTGGTAGGACTTGTTATAGACAAACGGTATCACCGCCTTTATGGCTGGTTCTTTCTATTGGCATAATTAATTCCTGAAATAAATTAAGTGGGCAACAATGGCAATTTGTAGATTATAATAAAGCGAGGTTCTAAATGTTTAAAAGACTAAAAGTGGATCTCATAACTCTAGCATTTTATTCTATTACTGTAATTCAATCTAAAAGTTCTCAACTACTTCAACAAATCAAACTTTTCTTTTCCGCACTACTCATTATTATATTTTGCTAAATCTCTTCTCTGTGGATCGACCCCAGACTCACCGAGTTATTTTATTATTTCGACACTCTTATACTTGGGAGTAAAAGACCACTTTTCGAGCGTGTCACATATATACATTCACAGAACGACTTCATGAATGAACAGTAAATTCTTCGAACTTCGATGTGGATTCTATGATGTTCCACTACGAATAGCCCATAGTATTTAGGCCGTAACTTTCTCATACGAATTCCGAGTTTTATGGATTTTATATCATCGAAAAGCTGAGATCAAGATCTACAACTTTCACATTGAACATTTTTCCAAATTTGAATCAAATGCAAGCCAAAAACGCAGATTCAAATCATAGATGATCAGTGCCCGGGGACCCCTCTAGTAAAGTCTCAAAACTTCTCAATTTTCCAAAAATTTCCATTATTAATTAATTTGCAAATAGATCCCTAGTACAAAAAGGGATTACTATTCAATGTTTCTTAAAATGAGAAAAAAGAAAGAAGAAGATGGAAAAAACGTAGTAGAAAAAAGGAAGAAGGGAAAGAAGAAGAGAGAAAGAAAGGGAAGAAGAAAGGAGGAAGAAGAAGAAAGAGGAAGGAAAAGAAGAAAGATAAGGCAAGTTGGGCATGGCATCCTTGGAAAATGAGGAAAAACAAATATAGAGAAGGTAAGGAACATTAACCCAAGTTTTGGATATTGGTATTATGACAAATTATTGAATGAAGACATTATGGAGTTGTGGCAAATTGATGATTATGAAGGTTTGGTGATAAGAAAACAATAATTGATTGGAAATTCTCCATTTGTTAGATTTTAGAAATGAGATTAAAAATAGATATTAGGTTAGTTATGACTTGGTTTTGGGATGTTGTTCATTGATGGTGTTTTGATTGGTTTTTGAGGCTATTTTCTTGTGTGAATTGTATGGGGGAAAACATTGAACAAGTTAAGAATGAAAGAATGGGTGTAAGACCAAAAATTGGTCGTGCGTCGCGATTGGAAAATTTTCAAGAAACGCTTCTGATGCAAGACGCGTCGCGATGCACAAATTAAAAATTTGGGCACCTCTCTGGATGACCCACGTGGTGACGCGCCCTGCCTTGCGTCGCGATGCGTGGACAAATATTTGCCCATTTAGTTTTTCGCTATTTCAGTTTCACCCGAACGCATTAGAGGCTACCCTATAAGTCCTGTATCAACTCGTATGTTCATGGTACATCATGATATCTGTTCAATACCTTCAAAGTGAAAATGCTTACGTGAATAAGAAAATTTTAATCTGATTCTGTAATGCGTTTCTTAGTCCATTCTAATCTAGTCTATCCGATGATAAATCATTATATGAAACACACGTTCTTCGACAGAGTGATAAAAGGCTAACGAAATTCCAAAACAGTGACTGGACACTCTTCTTTTAAACTGACTTTTATTTTGTTATTTTTATTTCAGACTTAAATTTTTATGATTTAGGGCGTTGGAATATTTTATTTACAATCATTTCATGCAAAGTTATGTTTGAGAAAAGAAATGTTCTTCAAAAAATTTTTTGTACAGTTTTGAGATTCAAAGTATGATTTTTATGTTTTTCAAGGCATGGGGCAAAAACCCACCTCAGTATGCAACTTGTACAGATATGGAATTAACGGATATAGAACATGTGCACATGTAGAGGACTGAGGGACGGCGACACGTAACGCCCCCAGATCCTAGTTTAGGAGTAGGGGGACGACGATACGTAACGCCCATAGACCCTAGTTTCAGAGCTTGGTGGGTAGCATAGATCTGCACCCCCAGTTCTAGTTCAGTGGCTTGGGGGATGACGATACGTAACACCCCAAGACCACCAGTTTCAGGGACATGAGTGGCATGCTTTGGGGGAAGGCGATACGTAACGCCCCAAAGTCAAGGATTTGCATTCCTGGCTGCAGTAAGGCGTATGAGGGGGCGGCGATACGTAACGCCCTCATACGTCAAGTTTTTCAGATAAAAACCAGATTTTTAGATTCCAGATTTTTAGTATACGGTTTTTAGAAATCAGATTTTAGAAATAGCTTTCAGAAACCAAAGGTTTAAAAGTAGATTTCAGAAAGTTGAGTTTTACAAAGGAGATTTTCAGACAAATTTTTCAAAAGAGATTTATTATACAAAGTTACTACTGGCATCTTGGTTTTAAAATCAAGTGATTTGATATTAGTGTTTCAGTTTTTCATCCGCTCACTTAGGTCGTACGAAGATCTAACCCCTCACTCCCAGTTTCTGTGGTTGCAGGTATTCTCGGAGAACGAGCTCGGGAGACGGATATTGATGCAGTCACTAGGTTTGGAGTCTACCAAGTACAAGTCAGATAGAGTGTGAGTCAGTCAAACCCAATTAAAATTTTTATATTAGTCTTTGTCTTTGAGGCAGTCGTTGTATAAGTGTGATATTGAGTTATCAGATTCAGATGTAGAGTTTGTATGTAATTATTTTAATTTTGGGCTACGGTCCCACACATAATAAAGTAAATTAAAGAAAAGAATAGTTGTGTCGTTTATGGTTTAAAGCCCCTAGGCTTATGGGGCTAGTACGGTCTATCCCATGCCGGTAACATCTCCCAGATCATGGATGTTACAAAGATGGTATCAGAGCATGGTCTAGGGAGTCAGTGACTGCAGTGGGCATAGTGTTGGGGTTTTGTATACATAGTATGTCCAGGATGCTCGTGTTGGATAATATGACCCATAGCGTCACTATTTGTACAGATCACGGTGTTGTTGTACAAATTAACTATGTGACAAGGAAATTGCACTCTCATCATTTGTGATTAGATCACCATAGATGTATAAATGAAGAGAGGTCCATATGATTAGTTCCTGGATTGAGATGATATGAGACAGTATCAGTCCACGAAGGATTAATCATTAAATATCCCTAGCCGGAGTATTATCGAGACAGGACATCGATAATGCGGAATAGGCTAGTATTGTACTTGTGCGCGTTGTGAGGGCACAACGGCATAGTTCTCATATATTTATGTATTGGATCTTATGCAAGTGCGATAGGAGGTTGTGTTTCACCGATGGTACGGGAAACAGCTTCGCTCTGGATAGACCCTTCGGAATCCCATTGGTATTATGACTATGTGTCTATGGGAGGCGAAATCAAGGTAGGTGTGTATAGTCTTAACCTGAGACTTACATCGCTATACTTGCGATAATCGGTAGACTTTGGTCTTGGTGGTACAGGGCTTTAGGCTTTAAACGGTTCTGCGTACACCGCTTCTGGGTTTATCAGAGAGTCGTAGTAGTATTGGGTGTGATGTCCAGACGGAAGTATCACTTCAGTCATAGTGGAGATGATGTCACGCAGGATACGGTTATTAGTGCTCTTAAGTGCTGGCCGACCATCGGGATATTATGACAAGGTCATGTATATCCGATTATAGAGACTAGTTACCAGACATCCGACATGTGCTTCGGACGGGGCAGACACTTATCCAGCCCCAGCCCTAGCACGTGACTATCCGATACTGGGCCGATATACACAATACTACGGTATACTACGCTTGATACAGATCTATATATTCCTGTAAGAATATTTCTGGAGAATTGGGTAGGCATGGCGCTTTGCTAGAGGCCAACCTTGTCTTGTAAATCGATATAAACGTAGTACAAGGTACTTACGTGTTCGGATAGTCCGACGACTGTATTTACTGCCAACATATCCGGAGATCTCATAGGTCGCTTCCTGAAGATTCACCGATGACGTATGACTCGCACTTTAATTAATCTGGGATTAATTCAAGAGAGAGAGAAAATTAATCTGGGATTAATTACGGAGATATTTTATCTCGAATAAATATCGTTAATTAAAGAGAGAGAACGATTAATTGGAATTAATCGATAAAATAATATATTCGATATTTATAAGAAATTAGATTTCGACGCGGAATTAAAATTAGATTTTAATTCGGGCGAACGAATTAATTTAGAATTAATTCGTTAGCGACGTGAATAGTGAATTCGCTAGGCGTAATCATTTAATTACGACGCAACGGAAAATTCGTTAATTTGGAATTAACGAACCCGAGCCAGCCGAAAGTGATTGCGAGCGCATTCGCATTTCGAATTCGAGTGCGGCACGCAAGTCACATCAAGCGTCAAATCGCTAGTCGCATCAATCGTCAAGTCACTTGTCACTTTGAGTGATATGACATGACATGTTGTCACTTTATTAAAGTAAAGGATTGATTGATGTGAATAGTTGATTTGAGTTGGTGAAAGCTTTAAAAGCTGAAATGAAATATAACATTATTTTATTTCTTGTTTGGACTTTTGTATTAAAATAATATATGTTTTATTTATTATTTACTTGGTAAATATATAAAACAAAAAAATGAAAGCTTCTCTCTCTTTCTTGGAACATATACGGTTTTAGGTTTTGGAGCCAAAAACCTTATCTCTCTCTCACGGTCTCTCTAAGACCGATTCTTCATTATTTCTTCTGTTTTGACCGAGAAAATTGAGAGAAGCAAGGAAGATGAAGAAAGAAGTGCTAGCACACCTTGGGTTATACATAGGTGATAGGGAAACGAATTCATGAGCTTGGAATCAATTTTGGAGCTTGAAGCTTGGAGCTTCAATGGAGTCTTTCATGGCCGATTATTGGAGCCTCAAAAACAGCCCCCAACCGAGCAGTCCACTGCATGAGGAGCCATTGGCGAGCTATAGGGAGGAGCTTGAAGGCTTGTATTCTTCATTTCATCAAAACCCATCAATGTGAGTATGAATTCCGCACCTCTTTGTGTGTATTCAACTCGTTTTTATGCATGATTGATGATTCTGGGACTTGATTTGAAACTCTACAATGGTATCTTGAGCTATTGGTTGCATAAAACGAATTAGGGTTCTTGAGCAAAATTTGGGCTTTTGTTATTTAAGCATGATTTTGACAAATTGTTTGTTTAAGAATGCTTGTATATGATTAAATTAGAGTTATATGTAATCAATTTGAAGAAAAATTGATTGGATTGATTTTCCCCAATTTGCTTATGTTGGCCAAAACTTTAATTTGGGTAAACTCAATTTGAGCATCAAATGATTAAATTGTTTAGTATAGTATGCTTGAATGAGGTTGAATTGATGTTGTGCATAATCAATTTCATGAAATTTGGTTGGATCCATTTTCCCTAAATTTTGGGCATGACAAATTTGGGTAAACTTGATTTTGAGCATGTTTAATGAAATTGGATGATTTAGAATGCTTGAATGTTGTTTAATTGATGATTGATTAGATCAATTTGATGAAAAGTGTGTTTGGAACAATTTTCCCCAATTTGCTTGTGATGGCCGAAAATATGATCCCTAATTGTCTTGGTTTTTTGATTTTTTGTTCATTGGATGACTTGCAAATCATTTGGGGATGTTGAATTTATGTTAATTTGGTTCAATTGGATTGAATTTGATTTGGGCATAATTTCCCTCTTTGGCCGAGACACTTGAAGCATGAAATTGGGTTTGATTTTGATTTAATTATGTTGGACATGATTAATTGATGTAAGCATGATTAATTGGACAAATTTGATGTTTTGGAAACTTTGATTTGGGCAATTAATAATGCTATACACTTTAGGTAATTTAATGGAAAATTTAGAATTTTTGAAATTAAATTATTGGGCTTTAAAATTGGATTTGGGCTTTTAAAGTTGTTATTGGGTTTATTGGACTTTGTTGTACAAAGTTGGTTTAGGCCAAAATTGGTTGGATCCAATTAGGCCCAAAACCGCTTCCAAAAGGCCCAAATGCGACTAATGAACCTTTAACGTTTAATTGGGCCTAATGGGCCTAAATTAATTTATGGGCTTATGGGGTAACTCCCGGATTGGACTTTGGTTGCGGGTTTGACCCGAGTTGACCAAAAGTCCACGCCTCAAGAAATTAATTAAAAGCCCATTGGACTTTAATTAAATTAATATTGGATATTAATCGGGCTTTGAGACCCGTAACGATTAAATTTGGAATTTAAGTCGTAAAGGTTTATTTTATAAAGTGTAATATTTAATTGGAATTAAATAATGAATTAGAATTAAATGCGTATTAAATTGGATTTAATTATGTAATTTAATTTAATTCGTAGAAATCGTATTTTGAGTACGTGTTCGCAATACGAGTTTGACTCGAACAAAATCAAATCTTTGTTTGAACATTGGATGATCACTAATTATCAAGATTAATTAATTTGATTAGATTGATTGATAACATGCTTGTATGAATACATGGTTGTGATGTTTGAATAATGTATATCGGATGGATATTAGCCGGGTGGGGCGATTTTGGAAATTGTAATAAATTTGATTTATTAATTGGACCTGCGAGTCCAGCCTTATCTCCTATTTCTTTGTATTCTCTTCTCACCTATTCCCCTCAATGTAATGAGGTTTCTTTAGAAGTGTTGTAACGGGTAGAGAGAAAATATTGTGCTAGCGGGAGAGAGAAAGTGAGAGATTTGATCTAGGATCAATGTAAAATATCCATCCGCATATCATTATTATTTTACATATGCGCTTTATTATGTGTTTAGAATGCATGTTTAAGGGGTATGATGATGAGACCTTAACAAAGATAATTAAAATTGGTATTGCCAATTTGCACGCGAAAAACCCTCGTTAAATATCAAGCGTTATTTTCCTTCCATTGAGTGATTCTTACTCAAGATCCGAGATTGGCAGGGGTTGTTGGCCAAAGTCAAGCCCTTGTCCGTCGAAGATGTGTTTTAATCACGAGGCTTTGTTCCATATCGGTGTCGTGTCCAAGTTGTGGTTTGTTGGCCAAAGTCAAGACCACTTCTTGTCCATTGACATTGATTACGAAGCTTCCATGTCAATGGGTCCGCGCTTGACTGGGATCACTAGGTTTGTTGTGCCAAAGCCAAGGCCTAGTTGATTCAGAGGAAAAAGGTTAGGGTATACATTCGATGTATAGGCATATATAAGATATATGTTTGGGACTTGGATGTCCACCTACTGGATCTAGGAGTTGGATGAGATCCAATTGATCTTCGAGATCTACCTAGTTAATTATCATACAATTTGTTGGCCAAAGTCAAGATTGTGTGATATTTAACGGGATCCTAGCCCACTAGGAAACACGGTTTCCCGAGTACTCGACAGAGGGTTAGAGGCTCGACGAAAAATAGTGGGAGGCAAGAATTGAATTTGCAATACTCGTTCAATTACTCGCCATACGCACTAATTCAAATTATTTCGTCGTAATATTATATGTTAGTTGGACTAATATTTAAATTGTTGTTTTAATAAACAGTTGGATTGTATTATACTTGATTATATATAATTGGATTATATTAATCAATATATTTGAATTAATTAATTTCAGTTTACAGTTGATTTTATAATTGGATTATAGTAATCAATGTAATTGAGGTTAATTAATTTGGATTATATTTGATTATATAGTTGGACTATTATAATCATTATAATATAGTACCACTAATCGTTGATTAAATAGTTGGACTATTGTAATCAAGATAAAATTGAAAAGTTGGATATTTAAAATATAATCTGGGATTAAAATATTTTAAATGATTTAATTTTCAAATTGGGAATAAATAATAGGTTACTTTATTTGATAAAATAACTTATTATACCTTAAGCCCAAAATTAAGCAAAATAAGTAGAGCATAAAATCTTTGGAAGATTTATGTGATGATGACTTTAATGCTTAATTTAATATACTTGTCATAAATCTAATTTTAGATTTAAGAAGTATTAAAATTGCAATTTATAATTCTTGGAGAATTAATTGACTATTCTAGAGGAGATAAAGTCAAAGTTTGCAATTGGGCATGTAGCACGAGGTGCACATCGTTTCGATATTCTAAAAACCCAAGGCTTGGCCTAAGGTTTCTGAAATATTGAAAAGATAATTGACAATATCCCAAAGTGACTACCATTTGGATATGGCAGACACAAAGGAATTAAAGAAAGGGCAAGGCTCTACTTTAAAAATGTTTGTCTTAGTTATGTTCACAGCTAGTATTGAAATTAGATTTTAAATACTTAGTGTGGTACATAAAAATATATGTATTGATGTTCAGAATCTGCTTTGAGCAGGATACTGACTTCAAGCCGAGATTTCTCTGCGAATCGGAAACGGACGAAAGTCGCTGTTTCGACCGTAGATACCTAAGTTTAGGAACTACCCTTCGGGTGTGTACTTAAATTAGGAACTGTTATAATGTAACTAGTTTGACTAGAGACATTATCTCTATATCAGTGTTAATCCTTGGGATAAAACCTTTATATTGTAGAACACTAAGTGTTTTATTATATAAAGATGATACTGAGATAAATACATTAGATGTAAATAACAGAATTTATATTTTGAATATAATTAAAATCTCAAACATATAAAAAGACAAATAAATAGCTCAAATTGATTTGATCAATAGAGACTTATTTGTGGCATTGTTGTCTGGGACACAATTATACAAGACTCGTATATCCACACTTTTGAAGAGTGGGTACTAGGACTGATTTGACTATTCAAATAAAGTCTACGAATCTAGTTTGTTAGGTAAAGTACCTAAAACACTGTTTACTTGGTAATAGTGTAAGTGCCACCGATCTGTTAGCCCTATTCATGGTGAAGTTAGTGGGCCCATATCTAGCTAGGCTAGATGTGAACATGAATATTTCGTGACCTTAACGGATGTGGCATCACGTTATGGTTATGTGTTTCTTTTGAAGAACACAAATCGGAAACTTTTAGAGTTTCGACACGAAATAGACAAACAGATCGGCTATAGTATATTACCGTCACGGTAAGACCGTAATGGAAATACTTAAGCAATAAGTTTCTTATATACTTGAAAGAGTATAGTATTCTTTCAAATGAGGACTCCTCCCGGAACACGTCAAAGTGACGGTGTGTCCGAACGGATTAACCGAATCATGTTAGACATGATAAGGCTAATCATGAGTCGCTCTGAGCTACCATTCCTTCAACGGACAAATTTTAACAGTGCAATAACTTATTTAGAATAAGGTTCCATATAAATCTGTTTGACAGATGTCATATAGGATATGAACAGGGAAGAAACGAGGTTTCTCATTCCTGATATTTTGGGTATGCCAGGCATAACGTTTGGATGATACCAAACTAAGGACCCAATTGGATAAGTGCCAATATAGGTTATCCTAAGGGAAACCATAAGTATAGTACTTATAAATCTCACATGAGAACAATGTGATTGTTGCTCACCATGCGGTTTTTCCTGAGAGGAATACCGATATGCAGTGGTCAGTGGGAGGATAGTGATACTCGATGAAAATCGGAGAGTAATACTGTTCAAGGCACGAAGTCCTTAATGGAACATAATAGTTCATCAATGATGAAACTATTCCATTAATCTTCGAGTACACAAGAACCGCGTAGATCAGAGAGAGTCAGAAAACAACCTGGGGTATGGGTTTCTGATCTCACCTCATAAAGATGTTAATCTTTTAAGGTACACCAACTGAATACGTATGAGGTAGTGATACAAGTTACGACTCCCTATTATGACAAAGGTCATGAGTCAACCTGGGGTATGGAGTTTCTGATCACCATAAAGATGTTATAAGGTACACCAACCCGTATGAGGTAGTGTACAAGTTGATCCCATTATGACAAAGTATTCATGGATATCAACAAGTTTGGATACTAGTTGATGTACCATAAGGCATTGTGCCTATTGGTACTTTATAAGTCTTCAAGGAAGACATACATGGAAGGCAACATACCAACGTACTAAGCTAGGCTTGTAAAGAAAAAGGTAGAGTTATCAACATTGTGTTGATTCCGACGAAACCTTTTACCTGTTGCCATGGTAAATCCATTTGGATAATGCTTGCTAAAGCTGTGTATTTCATTTATGAAATATGACAGCTTAACGGAAAATCGCTTTCCTGAAAAGGAAACCTTTCGGAGGATGTTTTATAACATCCTGTCGGTTTTATCGTACCATAACAAGCAAACAAGGTTTGCAGGTGATTCGATCCATGTTTGGATTAAGCAAGCATAGGTTCTAGGAATTATCGTTTTGATGTAATCATAATGGGAGTATGATTTAATTCAAAACGAAATGATTCTTGGTATATAAAAGGGTTAGTGGGAGTGCACTGACATGAATGTCAGTAAATAATGATAATATGTCATTTCTTGGAAATGAAATTCCCATAAAGCAATCGGTGAAAGCTTGGCTTTCATAAGAAATTCTCCGTAGAATTTTGGGGAGTAACAACCTTTATTCAAGGAATAAAGATCTACTGGGATAGATTTGGAGTTGTTAACACTCTGGGAAATTGTACATTTAAAATGTACTTGATATGGTGTCTCATACGCTTTGAGCATATGGAGTCACAATCAGGACAATCCAAGTGATAGTCATTGGATTGAAGTTAAAGACATCTATTAGTATCTTAGAGAACTAAAGATGTTGTCTTAAACTATGGAGATGGAGAACTTGAAGTGACTAGGATCACTGCTGCAAGTTTCCAAACCGGTAAATACTGCGGTACTGTAAAGTTTGAATAACGGGACAGTGAGCTGGAAATATTTCGAGCAAGATAACTGTTACCGAATTAACAACAAATGCGGATTATTGCTGCAGCTGAGGTAGCAATAGAAGCCATTTGGATCGATAATAAATCTAATTAGATTAGATATAGTTCTTTTAGCAGCTGAGCTAGGCGTCAGCACAGGCTAAGGAATTAAAGGTCTCATCGACGATCCAGATATATACTTCTATATTCATCTGATTTGTTCGGATCATACATCGTGGCGATGTGATGATCGTATAAATCGCGTCAAAGATAATTACGCAAATCCGCTGACGAAACCTTTCCTCAGCAATTTGAGCGAACCGTACATAGTTCGGGTGTTAGACACTCGAGTGACTGGCTATGTGCCAAGTGGGAGATTGTTGGATAATATGACCCATAGCGTCACTATTTGTACAGATCACGGTGTTGTTGTACAAATTAACTATGTGACAAGGAAATTGCACTCTCATCATTTGTGATTAGATCACCATAGATGTATAAATGAAGAGAGGTCCATATGATTAGTTCCTGGATTGAGATGATATGAGACAGTATCAGTCCACGAAGGATTAATCATTAAATATCCCTAGCGGAGTATTATCGAGACAGGACATCGATAATGCGGAATAGGCTAGTATTGTACTTGTGCGCGTTGTGAGGGCACAACGGCATAGTTCTCATATTTTAAGTATTGGATACTTATGCAAGTGCGATAGGAGGTTTGTGTTCACCGATGGTACGGGAAACAGCTTCGCTCTGGATAGACCCCTCGGAATCCCATTGGTATTATGACTATGTGTCTATGGGAGGCCGAAATCAGGGTAGGTGTGTATAGTCTTAACCTGAGACTTACATCGCTAATACTTGCGATAATCGGAGACTTTGGTCTTGGTGGTACAGGGCTTTAACCGGTTCTGCGTACACCGCTTTGGGTTTATCAGAGAGTCGTAGTGTTTGGGGTGTGATGTCCAGACAGAAGTATCACTTCAGTCATAGTGGAGATGATGTCACGCAGGATACGGTATTAGTGCTCTTAAGTGCTGGCGGCCATCGGGATATTATGACAGGTCATGTATATCCGATTATAGAGACTAGTTACCAGACATCCGACATGTGCTTCGGACGGGGCATACACTTATCCAGCCCCAGCCCTAGCACGTGACTATCCGATACTGGGCCGATATACACAATACTACGGTATACTACGCTTGATACAGATCTATATATTCCTGTAAGAATATTTCTGGAGAATTGGGTAGGCATGGCGCTTTGCTAGAGGCCAACCTTGTCTTGTAAATCGATATAAACGTAGTACAAGGTACTTACGTGTTCGGATAGTCCGAGGACCGTATTTACTGCCAACATATCCGGAGATCTCATGGGTCGCTTCCTGAAGATTCACCGATGACGTATGACTCGCACTTTAATTAATCTGGGATTAATTCAAGAGAGAGAAAATTAATCTGGGATTAATTACAGAGATATTTTATTTCGATATAAAATAGTTAAAGAGAGAGAACGATTAATTTGGAATTAATCGATAAATTAATATATTCGATATATTATAACGAAATTAGATTTCGACGCGGAATTGAAATTAGATTTTAATTCGGGCGAACGAATTAATTTAGAATTAATTCGTTAGCGACGTGAATAGTGAATTCGCTAGGCGTAATCATTTAATTACGACGCAACGGAAAATTCGTTAATTTGGAATTAACGAACCCGAGCCCGAAATGATTGCGAGCGCATTCACATTTCGAATTCGAGTGCGGCACGCAAGTCACATCAAGCGTCAAATCGCTAGTCGCATCAATCGTCAATCACTTGTCACTTTGAGTGATATGACATGACATGTTGTCACATTATTAAAGTAAATGGATTTGATGTGAATAGTTGATTTGAGTTGGTGAAAAGCTTTTAAAAGCTTGAAATGAAATATAACATTATTTTATTTCTTGCTTTTTGACTTTTGTATTAAAAAGTAATATATGTTTTTTTTATTATTTACTTGGTAAAATATAAAAAAAAAATGAAAAGCTTTTCTCTCCTTCTTGGAACATATACGGTTTTAGGCTTTTGAGCCAAAACTTATCTCTCTCTCACGGTCTCTCTAAGACCGATTCTTCATCTATTTTTCTTCTGTTTTTGACCGAGCAAATGGAGAGAAGCAAGGAAGATGAAGAAGTGCTAGCACACCTTGGGTTATACATAGGTGATAGGGAAACGAATTCATGAGCTTGGAATCAATTTTGGAGCTTGAAGCTTGGAGCTTCCATGGAGTCTTTCATGGCCGATTATTGGAGCCTCAAAACAGCCCCCAATCGAGCAGTCCACTGCATGAGGAAGCTATTGGCGAGCTTATGGAGGGAGCTTGAAGGCTTGTATTCTTCATTTCATCAAAACCCATCAATGTGAGTATGAATTCCGCACCTCCTTTGATGTGTATTCAACTCGTTTTTATGCATGATTGATGATTCTTGGGACTTGATATAAACTCTACAGCTCGTATGCAAGACACTACCTATCCAGTATCCGATCCCCGAGTACGTCCTCAAAGGTCTATAGGCAGGTTAGTAAGCTTTCTTAGATCATTCAAATAGTATTCTTCGCGAGAACCAAGTTAGGAATCTTTTTGAAGTTATTAAACCTATTACTAGAAGTACAAACAATGCTATGAAATCAGATAGCAAAAATGTAAGAAAAGTTACCCAAGGCAATGGAATAAGAGAGCTATAAGGAAGCAATAAAGAATGTATAGATGATTAGACAGACAGAGACAAAGAAAGATAAATGGACAGAAAGAGATAGTGAGTTCCAAGAGTACCCACCCAGGAAAATAGAAAGAGAAAGAAAAGTTATAAAGAGAAGTAAAAAGATAGAATGTAGATATCTAAGCAATCAGAAGTAAATGGAGATAGAGGTTCAGAAGCAGATAGTTAAGAAAATGCTGAAAACCTATAATAGTAAGAATCAGAGACACAAAGTGAGATAATATGGAAGACACCAGAACTTGGAATAGAGAAGTAGAATATATCAAGTCCGAACAAGAGTAAAATTCTGAGTAGACCTAAGTAAAGTCATTTTCTTCCAAGTAAGAATTACTTTCTTTCTCAGAAATTCTTCCAGTTGATCTAATAACTCTTGAACATTTAGTATAAATAGCGAGTTCCCCGAGTAA
This sequence comes from Zanthoxylum bungeanum, assembly GCA_019454045.1. NCBI lineage: Eukaryota > Viridiplantae > Streptophyta > Magnoliopsida > Sapindales > Rutaceae > Zanthoxylum > Zanthoxylum bungeanum. The sequence continues at coordinate 53,696 of SKCR01041544.1, forward strand.
CTAAGAACAACCATAAGGTAGAAGAATCAAGAAATCAGGATTATTTGTAGAGGTTTCTAATAGATGTTAGGTACCATAAACACGCAGAGATTCCAGGATCCCCAAATCTAGGCCCACAAGCCAATCAGAGGAATAATAACAGGAAAATGACTAGTTTTCATAATCAAGGAATCTAATAAGGCCCCGACCTACTCAGATCATCACTATTCCGTCATAACCAGTTAAGCAAGCTGTCTTGATAGAGCCTATCTCATACCTACCCTACATGAGCAATAAACTCTACCAGGACATAGAGTACTAGAACAAGGATCTTGAAACTCATCGAAACATAAAGAAAAAAAATCGACGAGATATAGAGCCGTTCCTACCAGCATAGATATAGACGACCATAAGAAAACCAACAGGAGTTTATCTTAAGAAATGGAAGACCTTAGATGACAGACCACCTAGAAGAAGAATCAAGGAAGTTTCGAGGATATAAGAAGAGAACCCAGGGTAACCTAAAGATTAAGGCGAGTCAGAGTGAGGTTTGCAAGACTAGTAGGAGCCCATAGATAGACCAAATGCAGTACAACCCATAGATCAGCCCAAGTCAGTAGAAATATGTGAAGTATACATGGATAAACTCGAGAGGTTGGAGACATTTGGGAGTGATAAAAATGTCAGTAAGGATAGTAGATTCGAATGCTAAAGTTGAAACTTATAGTAAGGAAATAGATTGGAGATCTAGAGGTAACCAGAAGTATCAGTCACCACTAGCATTGGTAGTACAACTGAGAACCAAAAGTTTAGATATGGAAGTTATATAAAATGACGTGAAAGGTAATAAGGAAATTCTATACATTCAGGAACATAGTTAACAATGTGAGAAGATAGTAGCATGGGAAAATTGATAGTAGTTGTGGGACCCCAAGACAAGGAGTAGTCGATCAGGTTCATGTCGAACGAATCATCATTAGACTTAATAGTATGGTGTAGAGCCAAAGAGATATGGTCTGAAAACAGTAAAAAGGAAAAGAGAAGTGTTATGAAGATTTAGTACGTTTAGAGACATGGATGATGTAGCTGAAGATAGCCAAGATGAGTGAATATTCTAACTAAGCCAGTGAACATACGCCCACTTCTTAAGTTAGAACCCATTAAAGAAAAAGACCAACAAAGAAGAGCAATGGATAGGTTAGATATATAGAGAGATGATTAGACAACTAAATTGATAAGCTCAAGTGAAGTATAGAGAGGAAGCACGAAATAGAATAGTTTGAAGCTATAATAAGTCGAGCTAAGTCTGGAAGTCACCATAGAAATAAGGAACCCTTGAAGAAGTAAAGGCTTAAAAGTACGAAGAGAACATGGAGAACGCTTATTGGGAATATAGTGAGCAATTTATAAAGGGTCTCATGGATTTGAGAAGAATGGCTAGGAAAATAGCAGTACCTGAACCAAAGATTAGAAAGAGATGTCCTGAGTAGTCGAAGTAGATAATCTAACCCCCCCACTCCAGTTTTATATAGTTGCAGGTATTCTCGGAGGATGCTGATGCAGTCACAAGGGTTGGAGTCCACCAAGTACAAGTCAGATAGAGTGTGAGTCAGTCAAACCCAATTAAAAGTTTTTTATTAGTCTTTGTTTTTGAGGCAGTCGTTGTATAAGTGTGATATTGAGTTATCAGATTCATATGTAGAGTTTGTATGTAATGATTTTAAGTTTGGGCTACGGTCCCATACAAAATAAAGTAAATTAAAGAAAAGAATAGTTGTGTTTGTTTATGGTTAGAAAGTCAGAGGCTTATGGGGTTAGTATGGTCTATCCCCTGCCGGTAACATCTCCCAGATCGGGGATGTTACATCATCTCTACATGTAGGTTGACCTCTATGTTCAGTGTTGTACGAAGGGACTCAAACTGTGCTTTGAGATTGATCTGCCATATCGAGAAACTTGTCTATCATATGCTCTCGCATACATGGATCATCTCATCTAATATTTCAACAACTTTTGATATCTTGTTAGGCCGTGTTGCATCATAATTGAACTCGTGTACGTGTATAGATAACCTACTCCAATGTACGGCAACACTTTGTATCGAAATTAGGATGGAAAGATAAAGGTAATATGCAATATCTTGCATGCATAACAATCTATATATTATTTAGAATGAGCAGTTGCACATGCCGGCTAATTGGTGAGATGTTTCCTCAACACATTTCAGCTGATCATAAATGTACTCCATTGCCTCTAACGAAATCTGAAACCTTATTTGATTAAAAATCTCATCACGCAAATGTGTATGTCGTGGAATGTTCAAAGATTTCTCAAATGACTTATGAATTTCCCCAAACTGATTTCTCAACATCTTGTGTATTTTTTCAAAAGATATTTGTAGGGATGACATGGTATTTCCAAAATATAATTTCAGTCTCGAATGTGCAGACTCCGCCCTGTAATTGAAAAAAAATATTGTATTTTTTCATTAGAAAAATTTATAATAATGACCAAATCTTGAATATTAAAGCAATAAAGTAATTGTACCTTTGACTTGAATTGCTCCCCAGGTGCATACATGTATCAATCCATGCTGAAACAAATCGGTCTCTGTAAGGGTGTAACCATGTCTCCCAAAGGTAATTTAGAGCACCATTGAATTGTCTAAACTCCTCGCGTATCACCTCCCAAAAAAGTAACTGTACCTTTGACTTTGGCAGCTTGCCGCCTTTCAAATTAGCAGAATTTTTAATCACTATCACGATATTATTTCTAGACCAACTCTTTTCGCCCAATTTATCATATCTTATCTACTTTCAAAGATCTATATAAAAAAATAATGAAGATGTATAAATAAAAAATATACATAATTTCTCTACTTTAAAATTAAATAATTAATATACATAATAAAACGATAATAACTAACCTAGTATATAGTAAATTCAGTTGTATAATCGCGACTATTGTTGGAGATGCTTTCCCCACTTAGAACTTCATTCTCACTTGACCAACTATTTGAAAATGAGCCCAAGTTATAGTTATCCATAATGTTTTTCTAAGATGATAACTCTATTATAAGAAGAGAGAATGATATGCTGAAAGGGAAAGAGAAAATGAGATGAGAGAGGCTCGAATGATCTTACCTTTAAACTTGCTAACTACCTCTTTATATAAGAAGTAAACACAAATAAAACAAATAACTTTTAATAAAGTAAAAGTAGATATTAATACTGATTTATGAAATTAAATCAGACAAATAAATTTTAATAAAGGAAATATAAATCAGAATCAAAATCAGAATCAACACTACTTTTAATAAAGTAATTTAAAAAAAAAAGTAGATATAGATACTGATTTACGAAATTGAATAAAAAATAACTTTTAATAAAGAAAATATAAAATTAGAATCAAAATCAAAATCAATACTACTTTTAATAAATTATTTTTTTAAATAAAAAAATAAAAGTAGATATGGATAATGATTTACAAAATTAAATAAGACAAACATGTTGGGTTTTCTAGGTCAAACCAATATCAATTAAGCAATGAAATGTGCGAATAAAATAAAGTAAAGTAGCGGAAAAAACTCACTTTGATCGGCTAAGTGGATGCGTTGAACAACAAAATTTTGCTCCTTGATGTATTCGGCCAAGCCCTCCCTTTTGTTGATCTTCAAGCTCCAAGCTTTGAGAGTTGATTCCAAGCTCAAGGATTGGTTTCCCTATCACTTTTGAATGACTCCTTTAAGTGCTAGCTTTGGAAATTTTGCTACAAAATTTCCTTGTTCTTCCTCCTTGATACTCGGCCAAGAAGGATTTGGGAGAGAAAAAATTGGCACATTGCCGTGAGGGAGAAAGAAGAAAAAGAGATGAAGTGTGTTGTGTTTTTGATTTCCAAAAAAAAATACCATTTACCAATTTTCCAAAATTGGTACAAGTCATCAATGCTTCCAACAACTTCCATCAATCAAATATGAAAAGATGTCAATCACCAAAAAGTGACAAGACTTTCATCACTTGAGTGACTAATGATGTGACGCGTGATGTGACTTGTAGGTCCCACTTTAATTCAAAATGCGAGTGGGCCCGCAAACACTCCCGGGCTCGGGTTTGCTAATTCCGAATTAACGAATTTTCCGTTACGACGTAATTAAATAATTATGCCTAGCAAAATTACTATTCACGTCGCTAGCGAATTAATTCTAAATTAATTCGTTTGCCCGAATTAAAATCTAATTTTAATTCCGCGTCGAAATCTAATTTCGTTTAATATATCGAATATATTATTTTATCGATTAATTCTAAATTAATCGTTCTCTCTCTTCAAATAGTACTTTATCCCAGATAAAATTCTCCGCAATTAATCCTAGATTAATTTTCTCTCTTTTCTAATTAATCCCAGATTAATTATGTTCGAGTCATACGTCATCGGTGAATCTTCGGGAAGCAACCCATGAGATCCCTGGATATGTTGGCAGTAAATGCGGTTCGTCGGACTATCCGAACACGTACGTACCTAGTACTATGTTTTTACCGATTTATAAGACATGGTTGGCTTCTAGCAAAGCATCGTGCCTACCCAAATTATCAAGAAATATTCTTAAAGGAATATATAATCTGTATCAGACGTAGTATTGCGTATTGCGATCCGGTATCGGATGTCACATGCAATGCTTGGGGCTGAAATTGTGTCTGCCCCGTACAAAGCATATATCAGATCTCTGGTAACTAGTCTCTATAATCGGATAAGCATGACCTAGTCATATTATCCCAATAGCTGCATCATTAAAGAGTACTAGTTCCGTATCCTGCGTGATCATCATCTTCATATGACTGAAGTGATACTTCCATCTTGACATCACACCCAATACACTACGATTCTCAATATACCCAGAAGAGGCATACATAGAAACTGTTAAAGCCCCGGATGACCAAAATCAAAGTATATTGATTGTCGCAAGTATTAGCGATGCAACTCTCAGGTGAAGACCAAATACACCTATACTGAATTGGACTTCCATAGACCCATAGTCATATTACCAATGGAATTCCGAGGGGTCTATCCAAAGCGAAGAAGTTTCCGTACCATCGGTAAACATAACCTCCTATGACACTTGCATAAGTATCCAATACTTAAATATATGAGAACTATACCGTTATGCCCCCACAACGCGCACAAGTGCAATACTAGCCCATTCCGCATTATCGATGTCCAATCTCGATAATACTATGACTAGGGATATTTTAATGATTAAACCTTAGTGGATTAATACTGTCTCATATCTTATTAATCCGGAACTAATCATATGGACTTTTATCATTTATGTATCTTGGTAATCCAATTACAAATGATAAAAGAGAAATTTCCTTTGTCACATAGTTAATTTGTACAACAACACCATGTTCTGTACAAATAGTGATGCTATGGGTCATAATTGTCCAACAATCTCCCACTTGGCCTATAGCCAATCACTCAAGTGTCCTACACTTGAACTATGTACGGGTCGCTCAAACTTCTGCTGAGAAACTGCTTTCGTCAGCGGATTTGCAAGGTTATCATCTGATGCGATTTATTCGATCATCACATCGCCATGATGTATGATCCGAAAAATCAGATGAAATAATTGAAGTATATATTTGGATCGTTGACCAGACCGTTAATTCTTTAGCCTGTGTTGTAGCCTAGCTCAGCCTCTAACAGAACTACACCTAATCTAATTAGGATTATTATAGAACCAAATCACTTCTATTGCTGCTTCAGTTGCAGCAATATTCCGCTCTTGTTGTTTATTCGGCAACAGTATCTTGCTTGGAAGATTTCCAGCTCACTGTTCCGTTATTCAAACTATATAGTACCCTTACTACGACTTATAGTCATTTTTATCGGTTTGGAAACTTGCAGTAGTGAACCCAGTCACTTCAAGTTTTCCTTCTCCATAGCTTAATAAAGCATCCTTAGTTCATCTAAGATACTTAAGGATGTTCTTAACATCAATCTAGTGACTATCACTTGGATTGGCCTGATTGTGACTCCATATGCTCAAAGCATATGAGACACCAGGTCACGTACATATTTCAAATGTACGAGTTCTCGGAGAGTGCCAACAACTTTTAGATCTATCCCAATAGATCCTTATTCCTAGAATAAAAGTTATCTCTCCCAAGTAATCTACAGAGAATTTTTCATGAAAGCCAAGCTTTCACCGATTATATTATGGGAATATCATTTCCAAGAAATGATATATAATCATTATTTAGGACATTCACTGTCAGTGCACTCCCACTAACCTCCTTATATACACAAGAATCATTTTCGTTTTGAATTAAATCATATACCATTATGATTACATCAAAACACTGGTTCCAAAAATGCAATGCTTGCTTCAATCCATAAATGGATCGATTTAACTTGCAAACCTTGTTTGCATATTTTGGTACGAAAAAACCATCAGGATGTTGTAAACATCCTCCAAAAGGTTTCCGTTAAGGAAAGCGGTTTTGATGTTCAGCTGCCACATTTCATAAATGAAACATGCAGCATTAGCAATCATTATCCAAATGGATTTGACCATGACAACGAGTAAAAGGTTTCATCGTAATCGACACAATGTTGATAATGATACCTTTTTCGCTACAAGCCTAGCTTTGTACGTTGGTATGTTGCCATCCATGTATGTCCTCCTTGAAGATTTATATAGTACCAATAGGCACAATGCCTTCCGGTACAACAACCAGTATCTAAACTTGGTTGGTATACATGGAATCCATTTCGGATATCATGGCACTTTGCCATAATAGGGAGTCGATACCTTGTATCACTTCCTCAAACGTAGTCGGTTTGTCTTCCTCAATAAGATTGACATCTTTACGAGGTGAAATCAGAAACCCATACCTCTTAAGTGGTTTTCTGACTCTCTCCGACCTACACTGTTCTTGTGTATTCAAAGATTATTGGTATAGTTTCATCCCTGATGAACTGTTTGTATTTCATGAGGACTTGGTGCCTGGAACAGTATTACTCCGATTATCATCGAGTTTTACTTTCCTCCCACTTACCACTGCATATAGGTATTCCTCTTAGGAAAACCGCATGGAGAGCAACAATTAAATTGTTCTCTTGTGAGTTGTATAAGTACTATACTTTGGTTACCCTAGGATAACCTACATATTGGAACTTATCCGATTTGGGTTTTAGTTTGGTATCATCCAAACATATGCCTAGCATTCCCAAATCTTCAGGAATGAGAAACCATGTTTCTTTCCTGTTCATATCTAATATGAATTCTGTCTAACAGATTCTCATGGAACCTTATTCAAAATAAGTTTTACACTGTTTAATGCGTATCCCTAGAAGGAAAATGGTAGCTCAGAGCGACTGATAATTAACCTTACTATGTCCAACAAAATTTGGTTTCTCCGTTTGGACACACCGCTCAATGGAGGTGTTCCGGGAGGAGTCCATCTTGAAAGAATACTATACTCTTTCAAGTAATTGAGAAACTTATTACTTAAGTATTTTCCACCACGATCTAACCGTGATGGTTTAATACTTTAGCGATCTTTCTGTCTACTATTGGAAAATTATGACCCATAGCATCACTATTTGTACAGATCATGGTGTTGTTGTACAAATTAACAATGTGACAAAGGTGTTGGACAAAATGACCCATAGCGTCACTATTTGCACAGATCATTGTGTTGTTGTAGCAAATTGACTATGTGACAAGGAAATTGCACTCTCATCATTTGTGATTAGATCACCATAGATATATAAATGAAGAGAGGTCCCTATGATTAGTTCCTGGACTGAGAATGATATGAGACAGTATCAGTCCCCGAAGGATTAATCATTAAATATCCCTAGCCGGAGTATTATCGAGACTGGACATCGATAATGCGGAATAGGCTAGTATTGCACTTGTGTGCGTTGTGAGGGCACAACGGCATAGTTCTCATATATATAAGTATTGGATACTTATGCAAGTGCGATAGGAGGTCGTGTTTCACCGATGGTATGGGAAACAGCTTCGCTCTGGATAGACCCTTCGGAATCCCATTGGTATTATGACTATGTGTCTATGGGAGGCCGAAATCAAGGTAGGTGTGTATAGTCTTAACCTGAGACTTACATCGCTAATACTTACGATAATCGATAGACTTTGGTCTTGGTGGTACAGGCTTTAACCGGTTCTGCGTACACCACTTCTGGGTTTATCAGAGAGTCGTAGTGTATTGGATGTGATGTCAAGACGGAAGTATCACTCCAGTCATAGTGGAGATGATGTCACGCAGGATACGGTATTAGTGCTCTTAAGTGCTGCGCGGCCATCGGGATATTATGACAAGGTCATGTATATCCGATTATAGAGACTAGTTACCAGACATCCGACATGTGCTTCGTACGGGGCAGACACTTATCCAGTCCCAGGCCTAGCACGTGACTATCCGATACTGGGCCGATACGCACAATACAATAATATACTACGCTTTATACAGATCTTAATATTCTTAAATGGATATGTCCGGAGAATTGGGAAGACTTGGTGTTTGCTAGGAGTCGACCTTGTCTCGTAAATCGGTAAAACATAGTACTTGGTACGTACGTGATTCGGATACTCCGACGACCGTATTTACTGCCAACTTATCCGGGGATCTCTTGGGTCGCTTCCCGATAATCCACCGATGACGCACAACTCGCACTCTTAAATAATCTGGGATTATATAGAAGAGAGAGAAAATTAATCTAGGATTAATTACGGAGATATTTTATCTAGGATAAAATATCGTCTAGAGAGAGATAACGATTAATTTGGAATTAATCGATTAAATAATATATTCGATATATTAAACGAAATTAGATTTCGACGCGGAATTAAAATTAGATTTTAATTCGGGCAAACGAATTAATTTAGAATTAATTCGTTAGTGACGTGAATAGTGAATTCGCTAGGCGTAATCATCTAATTACGACGCGACGGAAAAATCGTTAATTTGGAATTAGCGAACCCGAGCCCGAGTGTGATTGCGAGCGCATTCGTATTTCGAATTCGAGTGCGGCGACGCAAGTCGCATCAAGCGTCAAATCAATCAGTCGCATCAAGCGTCAAATCACTTGTCACTTTGAGTGATGTGACTTGACAACATGTCACTTTAATAAAGTAGATGTGACTTGATGGACATGATGTGTACTTGATGGCTTTTATTGTTTGACTTTTAAAAGCAAATGCAAATTAAAGAAAAGAAAATGCATTTGAAATTCACATAAGCATATATAAGATATACTTGAAATGAATTTCATTTTGATAACTTAATACACATTTCATCTCTCAATTCTCTCTCATTCTCTCACGCCAAAACCCATTTTCTTCACTGGTTTTGAACCAGAAATGGCGTGACACTAAGGGGAAGCAAGAGTGGTTTTTCATGGTGAGAAATCAAGTGCTAGCACACTTACGAGTCTTGCGAAGGTGGTAGGGAGGTTCACCCATGAGCCAGGATCCATTTGACGAAGCTTGGAGCTCTGTTTCTCAACTCAAAAATCTGTTTTTGGAGGCAGTGGACTGCTACCAGTGGGCGTGAATGGCAGTGGCTATTTGGGCTTGATTCGTCTCCAAATCGACTCAACCGATCGATGTGAGTATTCCGCTATCTCCGTTGGTGTATTCACGCATGTTTTCATTGCTTGTTTGATCTTGGGACCTAGATTAAAACCAACAATGGCATCAAGAGCTTAGGTTCAAGCATGAAAAATGTAGGGCTTAAAATTGGGTATTTTGATGTTGAGCATGATTTGAATAAATTGATTGTTTAAGTATGCTTATAATATGTTTAATTTCATTTTGGTTTGACCAATTTGTTGAAAATTGATTTGGAATAATTTTCCCCAATTTTTGTCACTTGGCCGAATGTGTGGATGAATTTTGGATTCTTGGAATTTTTTGGTTTTGATTCATTGGATGAGTTAGAATCATGTAGGATGATGTTAATTTGAAGTCAATTAGATTGAATTTTGAATTGAACATAAATCCCCAAAATTCTAATGTTGGCCGAATTGGTGAATGCCCTTGAATGTCTTGGTGATTTTGATTTTGTGACATTGGATGTGTATGAAATCAAAGTGGATGGTGATTTGATGTCGATTGTGGGTTCGATTGGATTGAAACCGAATCGGACACAAAATCCTTCCTTGGCCGAGAGCATGAAGCATGTAAATGGGTTTGATTTTTCAATTTGTGTGTTGGACATATAATAATGAATTGAGTATGATTAATTGGACTAATTTAGTGTTTTGGAAATGTTGATTTAGTTGATTAATCATGTAATGCACTTTAGGTAATTAAATTGCTAAATTGGATTTATGTAATTTAATTATTTGAGGCCTTAAATTGGATTTGGGCTATTAAAGTTGTTATTGGGCTTATTGGGCTTGTTTTACAAGTTGGGTTTAGGCCAAATGGATTGGATCCAATTGGGCCCAAAACCTTAACCATAAAGCCCAAATGCGACTAATGAACCTTTAAAGTTCAATTGGGCCTAATGGGCCAAGATTGATTTATGGGCTTATGGGGTAAATCCCGGATTGGACTTTGGTTATCGGTTTGACCCGAGTTGACCAAAAGTCCACGCCTTAAGAAATCAACTAAAAGCCCATTGGACTTTAATTGAATTGACGTTGGACGTTAATCGGTCTTTGAGACGCGTTACGATTAATTTGGAATTTAAATCGTAAAAGGTTTATTAAATAAAAGTGTAATGTTTAATTTGGAATTGAATAGTGAATTAGTATTAAATGCATATTAAATTTGATTTAATGTTGTAGTTTAATTTAATTCATGAATTCGTACTTTGAGTACTTATTCGCAAAAACGAGTTTGACTCGAACAAAATCAAATCGTTGTTTGAACATTGGATGATCACTTAATTATCAGATTAATTAATTTGATTAGATTGATTGATAGCATGCTTATGTGTGTGAATACGTGGTTGTGTTGAATGAATAATGTATATCGGATGGATATTAGATGGGTGGGCAATTTTAGAAATTGTTGTAATAAATTCGATTTATTAAATTGGACCTGCGTGTCCAGCCTTATCACCTTCATTCTCTTTGTATTCTCTTCTCACCTATTCCCCTCCATGTAAATGAGGTTTCTTTAGAAGTGTAGTGTAACGGGTAGAAGTAATACAAGTGCTAGCTTGAGTGAGAAAGGAGAGATTTGATCTAGGATCAATGTGTAAAGTATCCATCCGCATATCATTATTATTTATTTTCATACTCGCTTTATTATGTATTTAGAATGCATGTTTAAGGGTGTATGATGATGAGACCTTAACAAAGATAATTAAATTGGTAGCCAATTTGCACGCGAAAAACCCTCGTTAAATATCAAGCGTTTATTTTCCTTCCATTGAGTGATTCTTACTCAAGATCCGAGATTGGCAGGGGTTGTTGGCCAAAGTCAAGCCTTTGTCCGTCGAAGATGTGTTTTAATCACGAGGCTTTGTTCCATATCGGTGTCGTGTCCAAGTTGTGGTTTGTTGGCCAAAGTCAAGACCACTTCTTGTCCATTGACATTGATTACGAAGCTTCCATGTCAATGGGTCCGCGCTTGACTGCGATCACTAGGTTTGTTGTGCCAAAGCCAAGGCCTAGTTGATTCAGAGGAAAAAGGTTAGGGTATACATTCGATGTATAGGCATATATAAGATATATGTTTGGGACTTGGATGTCCACCTACTGGATCTAGGAGTTGGATGAGATCCAATTGATCTTCGAGATCTACCTAGTTAATTATCATACAATTTGTTGGCCAAAGTCAAGATTGTGTGATATTTAACGGGATCCTAGCCCACTAGGAAACACGGTTTCCCGAGTACTCGACAGAGGGTTAGAGGCTCGACGAAAAATAGTGGGAGGCAAGTATTGAATTTGCAACATTCGTTCGAATACTCGCTAAACGCGCTCATCTATATTTTACTCGTCATATTAATCAAAAGTATTAGTTGGACTAATATTTTATGTTGTTTTAAAAATATATATAGTTGGACTATATACAAACTCATTCAATATATAGTTGATTTTATAATTGGATTATAGTAATCAATATAATTGAATTAAATGATAGTTGATTTTATAATTGGATTATAGTAATCAATATTAAAATTATAGTTGATTAAATAATTGGATTATTGTAATCATTATAATAAATAGTACCTTATTAAATTGATTAAATAGTTGGACTATTGAAATCAAGAAAGAATTGAAAAGTTGAATATTTAAAATATATAATCCTTGGATTAAATGTTTTAAATGATTTAATTTTCATATTGGGAATAAATAATAGGTTACTTTATTTGATAAAATAACTTATTATGACTAGGCCCATAATTAAGCAAATAAGTAGAGCATAAAATCTTTGGAAGATTTATGTGATGATGACTTTAGTGCTTAATTAATATACTTGACAATAAATCTATCTTTAGATTTAAAAGTATTAAATTGCAATTAATAATTCTTAGAGAATTGATTGACTATTCTAGTGGAGAGAAAGTCAAAGTTTGCAATTTGCGAGTTGCACAAGGTGCACATCATTTCGATATTCCGAACCCAAGGCTTGGCCAAAGGTTTGTGAAATATTGAAAAGATAATTGACATATCCCAAAGTGACTACCATTTGGATATGGAAGACACGAAGGAATTAAAGAAAGGGCGAGGCTCTAACTTTAAAAATATTTGTCAAAGTTATGTTCACTACTAGTATTGAAATTGGATTTTAAATACTTAGTGTGGTACATAATATATATGTATTGATGTTCAGAATCCGCTATGAGCTGGATACTGACTTCAAGCCGAGATTTCTCTGCGAATCGGAAACGGGACGAAAGTCGCTGTTTCGACCCGTAGATACCTAAGTTTAGGAACTACCCTTTGGGTATGTACTTAAATTAGGAACTGTTATAATGTAACTAGTTTGACTAGAGACATTATCTCTATATCAGTGTTTAATCCGTTACGGATAAAACCTTTATATTTAGAACACTAAGTGTTTTATTATATAAAGATGATACTGAGATAAACACATTAGATGTGAATAACAGAATTTATATTTTGAATATAATAAAATCTCAAACATATAAAAATGACAAATAAATAGCTCAAATTGATTTGATCAATAGAGACTTATTTGTGGCATTGTTGTCTGGGACACAATTAAACGAGACTCGTATATCCACATTTTTGAAGAGTGGGTACTAGGACTGATTTGACTATTCAAATAAGGTATGCGAATCTAGTTTATTAGGTAAAGTACCTAAAATACTATTTACTTGGTAATAGTATAAGGGCCACCGATCTGTTAGCCCTATTCATGGTGAAGTTAGTGGGCCCATATCTAGCTAGGCTAGATGTGAACATGAATATTTCGTGACCTTAACGGATGTGGCATCACGTTATGGTTATGTGTTTCTTTTGAAGAACACAAATCGGAAACTTTAAAGTTTCGACACGAAGTAAATAAACAGATCGGCTATAGTATTATTCCGCCACGGTAAGACCGTAATGGAAAATACTTAAGCAGTAAGTTTCGTACGTACATGAAAGAGTATGGTATTCTTTCATATGAGGACTCCTCCCGAGACACGTCAGTTAGACGGTGTGTCCGAACTAAAAACCGAATTTTGTTGGACATGATAAGGTTTATCACGAGTCGCTCTGAGCTACTGTTTCCTTCAATAGGATATGTATTAACAGTGCAAAACTTATTTAGAATAAGGTTCCATATAAATCTGTTTGACAGATGTCATATAGGATATGAACAGGGAAGAAACGAGGTTTCTCATTCCTGATAATTTGGGTATGCCAGGCATAACGTTTGGATGATACCAAACTAAAGACCCAAATTGGAATAAGTGCCAATATAGGTTATCCTAAGGGAAACCTTAAGTATAGTACTTGTAAATCTCACATGAGAACAATGTGATTGTTGCTCACCATGCGGTTTTTCCTGAGAGGAATACCGATATGCAGTGGTCAGTGGGAGGATAGTGATACTCGATGAAAATCAGAGTAATACTGTTCAAGGCACGAAGTCCTTAATGGAACACAAATAGTTCATCTATGATGAATCTGTACCATTAATCTTCAAATACACAAGAACTTTGTAGATCGGATAGAGTCAGAAAACAACCTAGGGTATGGGTTTCTGATCTAACCTCATAAAGATGTCAATATTATGAAGGTATACCAACCGACTACGTTTTGAGGAAGTGATACGAGGTATCGACTCCCTATTATGGCAAAGTGCCATGAGTCCGAAATGGATTCCATGTATAACAACTATTTTGGATACTAGTTGTTGTACCACAAGGCATTGTGCCTATTGGTACATTAACGTCTTCAAGGAAGACATACATGGAAGGCAACATACCAACGTACAAAGCTGGGCTTTTGACGGAAAGGTATCGTTATCAACTTATTGTGTTAATAACGGTTCAACCTTTTACCTGTTGCCATGGTAAATCCATTTTGAAGATGCTTGTTGATAACTGCGTATTTCATTTATGAAATGTGTCAGTTATAGATCAAAATCGCTTTCCTGAAAAGGAAACCTTTTGGAGATGTTTATAACATTCTGACGATTGTGTATAACCAACAAACGAGGTTTGCGGGTTATTCGATCCATGTTTGGATTAATGCAAGCATAAGGTTCTTGGAACTGTCGTTTTGAAATAATCATAATGGTTTATGATTTGACTCAAAACGAAATAATTCTTGTGTATATAAGGAGGTTAGTGGGAGAGCGCACTGACAATGAAATTCCCATAAAGCAATTGATGAAAGCTTGGCTTTCAATAGAAATTCTCCGTAGAATTCTGGGGAGTAACAACCTTTATTCAAGGAATAAAGATCTACTGGGATAGATTTGGAGTTGTTAACACTCTCTGGGAAATTGTACATTTAAAATGTACTTGTATTGGTGTCTCATACGCTTCGAGCATATGGAGTCACGATCAGGTCAATCCAAGTGATAGTCACTGGATTGAAGTTAAGAACATCTGTTAGTAATTAGAGAACTAAAGATGTTGTCTTAAACTATGGAGAAGGAGAACTTGAAGTGACTGGGATCACTGCTGCAAGTTTCCAAACAATTAAATACTACGGTACTATAAAGTTTGAATAACGGGACAGTGAGCTGGAAATCTTCCGAGCAAGATAACTGTTGCCGAATAAACAACAAATGCGGATTATTGCTGCAGCTGAGGCAGCAATAGAAGCCATTTGGATCGAAAATAAATCTAATTAGATTAGATATAGTTCTGTTAGCAGCTGAGCTAGGCGTCAGCACAGGCTAAGGAATTAAAGGTCTCATCGACGATCCAGATATATACTTCTATATCATCTGATTCGTTCGGATCATACATCGTGGCGATGTGATGATCGTGTAAATCGCGTCAGACGATTATCAAGCAAATCCGCTGACGAAAACCTTTCCTCAGCAATTTGAGCGAACCGTACATAGTTCGGGTGTGGGACACTTGAGTGACTGGCTATGTGCCAAGTGGGAGATTGTTGGACAAAATGACCCATAGCGTCACTATTTGCACAGATCATTGTGTTGTTGTAGCAAATTAACTATGTGACAAGGAAATTGCACTCTCATCATTTGTGATTAGATCACCATAGATATATAAATGAAGAGAGGTCCCTATGATTAGTTCCTGGATTGAGAATGATATGAGACAGTATCAGTCCCCGAAGGATTAATCATTAAATATCCCTAGCCGGAGTATTATCGAGACTGGACATCGATAATGCGGAATAGGCTAGTATTGCACTTGTGTGCGTTGTGAGGGCACAACAGCATAGTTCTCATATATATAAGTATTGGATACTTATGCAAGTGCGATAGGAGGTCGTGTTTCACCGATGGTACGGGAAACAGCTTCGCTCTGGATAGACCCTTCGGAATCCCATTGGTATTATGACTATGTGTCTATGGGAGGCCGAAATCAAGGTAGGTGTGTATAGTCTTAACCTGAGACTTACATCGCTAATACTTACGATAATCGATAGACTTTGGTCTTGGTGGTACAGGCTTTAACCGGTTCTGCGTACACCACTTCTGGGTTTATCAGAGAGTCGTAGTGTATTGGATGTGATGTCAAGACGGAAGTATCACTCCAGTCATAGTGGAGATGATGTCACGCAGGATACGGTATTAGTGCTCTTAAGTGCTGCGCGGCCATCGGGATATTATGACAAGGTCATGTATATCCGATTATAGAGACTAGTTACCAGACATCCGACATGTGCTTCGTACGGGGCAGACACTTATCCAGCCCCAGGCCTAGCACGTGACTATCCGATACTGGGCCGATACGCACAATACAATAGTATACTACGCTTGATACAGATCTTAATATTCTTAAATGGATATGTCCGGAGAATTGGGAAGACTTGGTGCTTTGCTAGGAGTCGACCTTGT
This sequence comes from Zanthoxylum bungeanum, assembly GCA_019454045.1. Classification (NCBI taxonomy): domain Eukaryota; kingdom Viridiplantae; phylum Streptophyta; class Magnoliopsida; order Sapindales; family Rutaceae; genus Zanthoxylum; species Zanthoxylum bungeanum. The sequence continues at coordinate 70,158 of SKCR01041544.1, forward strand.
CTCGTAAATCGGTAAAACGTAGTACTTGGTACGTACGTGATTCGGATACTCCGACGACCGTATTTACTGCCAACTTATCCGGGGATCTCATGGGTCGTTTCCCGATAATCCACCGATGACGCACAACTCGCACTCTTAATAATCTGGGATTATATAGAAGAGAGAGAAAATTAATCTAGGATTAATTACGGAGATATTTTATCTAGGATAAAATATCGTCTAGAGAGAGATAACATTAATTTGGAATTAATCGATTAAATTAATATATTCGATATATTAAACGAAATTAGATTTCGACGCGGAATTAAAATTAGATTTTAATTCGGGCGAACGAATTAATTTAGAATTAATTCGTTAGCGACGTGAATAGTGAATTCGCTAGGCGTAATCATCTAATTACGACGCGACGGAAAAATCGTTAATTTGGAATTAGCGAACCCGAGCCCGAGTGTGATTGCGAGCGCATTCGATTTCAATTGAGTACGGCTACGCAAGTTTCATCAAGCGTCAAATCAATCAGTCGCATCAAGCGTCAAATCACTTGTCACTTTGAGTGATGTGACTTGACAACATGTCACTTTAATAAAGTAGATGTGACTTGATGGACATGATGTGTACTTGATGGCTTTTATTGTTTGACTTTTAAAAGCAAATGAAATGCAAATTAAAGCAAATGCATTTGAAATTCACATAAGCATATATAAGATATACTTGAAATGAATTTCATTTTGATAACTTAATACACATTTCATCTCTCAATTCTCTCTCATTCTCTCACGCCAAAACCCATTTTTCTTCACTGGTTTTGAACCAGAAATGGCGTGACACTAAGGGGAAGCAAGAGTGGTTTTTCATGGTGAGAAATCAAGTGCTAGCACACTTACGAGTCTTGCGAAGGTGGTAGGGAGGTTCACCCATGAGCCGGGATCCGTTTGACGAAGCTTGGAGCTCCGTTTCTCAACTCAAAAATCTATTTTTGGAGGCAGTGGACTGCTACCAGTGGCGTGAATGGCAGTGGCTATTTGGGCTTGATTCGTCTCCAAATCGACTCAACCGATCGATGTCTGTAAATCGTAAAAATGTAGTACTATGTACGTACGTTTTCGGATAGTCCGACGACATGATTTACTTGCCAACATATCCGGGGATCTCATGGGTCACTTCCCGAAGATTCACGGTGATGTATGACTCGCACTTTATTAATCTGGGATTAATTATAAGAGAGAAAATTAATCTGGGATTAATTACGGAGATATTTTATCTGGGATAAAATATTATTTAAAAGAGAGAGAGCAGTTAATTTGGAATTAATCGATAAAATAATATATTCGATATATTATACGAAATTGGATTTCGACGCGGAATTAAAATTAGATTTTAATTCGGGCGAACGAGTTAATTTAGAATTAATTCGTTAGCGATGTGAATAGTAAATTTGCTAGGCAAAATTATTTAATTGAATTTGATTTAATTACGTCACAACGGAAAATTCGTTAGCGAACCAGAGCCCGGGAGTGTTTGCGGGCCCACTCGCATTTCAAATTCAAGTGCGGCCCACAAGTCACATCAATCGTCAAATCATTAGTCACTTTGATTGATGTGATGTCTAGTCACTTTGAGTGATGTGCCAACTAGTCACTTTTGAGTGATTGATGGTGGTGGTTGGAAGGATTAAATGTCATGTACCTTTTTGATTTGGAATTCAAATTTTTGGTATATCATTTATTTGTTTTTGAAACACAAAAACTAACTAACACACTTGACTTTCCTTTCTCTTTCTTCTCTTGTCAATTTTCGGTCTTGGACCAAAATTTTTCATCTCCAAAAACTGCCATTGCCGAGAGCATGGTAGAAGCTTTGTGAAGATTTGTTGCAAGTTTTTCACAAGTGCTAGCACACTTTAGGAGTCTTACGAAGGTGATAGGGAAACCCACCCGTAGGCAAGGAATGCACACCAAGCTTGGAGCTTGAAGGACCGAAAATATGGGGCACAAAATCAAGCCAAAGCCGTGAGCCACCTTGGAGGAAAGCTTGAAGATTTTTTGTTGTTCCTCGCATCGCAAAAGCCGATCAATGTAAGTATGATTCTGCCATGCTTCTTTGTTGTATTCGCACATGTTGCATTGCTTGAAATCGATCTTGGGACTAACTAGAAACCCAATATCTACTTCGTGTCAGAACTTTTTGAATTTATCAAAAGTTTCCGATTCGTGTTTCAAAAGAAACACATAACCATAACACGATGCCACATCTGTAAAGGTTACGAAGTGTTCATATCCACCTCTATACTAGCTAGACATGGGCCCACTTACGTCACTATGAACGAGGGCTAACAGATCGGTGGCACTTGTACTTTTACGAAGTAAAAGGTGTTTTAGGCACTTTGCCTAATAAACTAGATTCATAGACATCATTTGATTAGAATCAAATCCGTCCTAGTACCCACTCTTCGAAAGTGTGGATATACGAGTCTTGTTAATGTGTCCCAGACAACAATGCCACAAATAAGTCTTATCTGATTAATTCAGTTTGAGCTATTTGTTTGTCATGTTATATATTTGAGATTCATTTATATTCTAAATATAAATACTGTTATTCACATCTAATGTGCTTATCTCAATATCATCTTTATAAAATAAAACACTTAGTGTTCTAGAATATAAAGGTATACCCGCAACGAGTTAAACTTAGATATATAGATAATATTTCTAGTCAAACTAGGTACATTTTAACAGTTTCCTAATTTAAGTACATACCCAAAGGGTAGTTCCTAAACTTAGGTTTCTACGGTTAAAACAGCGACTCTCGTCCCGTTTCCGACTCGTAGATAGATCTCAACTGAAGTCAGTCTCCTGCTAATCAGCAGATTCTGCATATCAGTACATATTTATGTACCACATCTAGTATCAAAATCCAATTTTGAAACTAGTAGTGAACATGTTTATGACAAACATGCTTGAAGCCGGAGCCTTGCCCCGCATTTACTTCCTTCATGTCTGCCTTGTCCATATGATAGTCATACCTCAGTGACCTCATTTGCTACAGTTTAGGCAGACGTCTTGGGATATGTCCTTTGTCTTCCAAGAAGACTGTGATGATTTTGCCTTTGCACCTTTTTAGAAGCTCTGGCTCTGCCTCCTTGAGCATAGCCGTCAACTCTCCAAGAGTTTACTCTGGGTTCATAATGAACCTGCCCCAGCTTTCGGGTAGAGACTATAAGATCAAATCTTTGGTAGTCTCAGTCACGTAGGTAATGCCCAGCTAACCTAGCTGATCAATGTCAGCAATCATCTGCGACACCTAGTGCTCGATAGATGTACTCTCTGACATACATGAGCGAAAGAGCTTCTTTTGCAATTTTTACTTCTAAGATCTAAGAATAGATCTATGAAGATCTTTAATTTCATCATCATGGTACAAGGATCTAATCCTTAATTTTGACGACGGAATTAAAGAGTCATTGCATCAATCATAAAGGATTGAGCACTAAAGTTATCATCACCATGAGTCTTCCAAAACTCATGCTCCACTATTTGCTCAACTCCGGGCTTAGGCATGAGATGTCACTCTATCAAATAGAATAACTTCTCAGGTCGCAGGACTATCATGATGTTTTATTCCCAATCTGAAAATTAAAGCCGTTTAAAGATATTTTCTCATATGATTATGTTTTAAACGCTAATCTTTCAGTTATCTTGATTTCTATAGTCCAACTATCAAATCAACGATTTCAGGTACAATTAAATATAATGATTACTATAGTCTAACTATATAATCAACTATAATTTGATTGGTTAAATTCAAATATATTGATTATTATAATCCAATTATATAATCAACTATCACTTGAAGTAGTTTGAATACAGTCCAACTGTTTAAGTTAAAACAACAATTAAATATTAGTCCAACTAATATATATATGTAATGACGAAAAATGAAATGAGCGTGTATTGGAAAGTATCTAAACGAAATTGCAAATTTAATACTTGCCTCCCACTATTTTTCGGCGAGCCTCTAACCCTCTATTGAGTACTCGGGAAACCTAGTTTCCTAGTGGGCTAGGATCCCGTTAAATAACACACAACCTTGACTTTGGCCAACAAGCTGTATGATATTTAACTAGGTAGATCACTAAGATCAATTGGATCTCGTCAAATTCCTAGATCCAGTAGGTGGACATCCAAATCCGAAATATATATCTAATATATTCCAATATATTCGATATATTCCCTAACCTTTTTCCTCTGAATCAACTAAGCCTTGGCTTTGGCACAACAAGATTAATGATTCCAGTTAAGCGGGACCCATTGACTTTGGAAAGCTTCGTAATCGATGTCGATGGACAAGAAGTGATCTTGAATTTGGCCAACAAATCACAACTTGGACAAGACATGCGATATGGAACAAAGCCTTCATGATTCAAACACATCCGCGATGGACAAATGTCTTGACTTTGGCCAACAAACCAGTGTCAATCTTGGATCTTGAGAATGAATCATTCAATGGAAGGAAACACGCTTAATATTTGTTGAGGGTTTTTCGCGTAATTGGCAACCAATTAATTATCTTTGATTAGGTCTCATCATACACCCTTAAACATGCATTCTAAAAGCATAATAAGGCACGATAAATAAATTAATATTGATATGCGGATGGATATTTAAAACATTTTGTTCCTAGAACAAATCTCTCCATTTCCTCTCTCCCGCTAGCACAAATCTTACTTCTACCCAATTACATAACACTTCTAAAGAAACCTCATTTACATTGAGGGGATTAGGTGAGAAGAGAAATACAAAGAGTCAAGAGGTAATAGGCTTGACACGCAGGTCCAATTTAATAAATTCTAAATTTATTACAACAATTTCCAAAATTTCCCTCACCCATATAATATCCATCTGATATGCATTATTCATACATCACATCCATGTATTCACACAAAGCATGTTATCAATCAATCTAATCCAATTAATTAATCTTTGATTAATGATCATCTAATGTTCAAACAACGATTTGATTTGCGCGAGTCTAACTCGTTTAAGAATAAGTACTCAAAGTACGAATTCTAGAATTATATCAAACTACAATATTAAATCCAATTTAATTTGTATTCAATATTAATTCTTTATTTAATTCCAAATTAAATAAGTACACTTTATTAATGAGCCTTTGCGACTTAGATTCTAAATCTAATCTTAACGGGTCTCAAAGCCCAATTTAACATCCAATGTCAATTTAATTAAAGTCCAATGGGCTTTCAATTAATTTATAAGACATGGACTTTGGCAACCAAAGCCCAATAAGGAATCACCCTTTGCCAAAAATCAATTTAGGCCCATTAGGCCCAATTAAAATATTAAAGACCCATTTAATCATATTTGGACTTTATGGAAATGGTTTTAGGCCCAATTGGATCCAACCAATTAACCTAAACCAAACTTGGCCCAACCAAGCCCATTAAGCCCAAATACAACATTTTTTTTAGCCCAATTCCAAATTAAGCCCAACTAATTAAATCACAATATTCCAAATTTCATAATTTAATTAATTAAAGTGTATTAGCCATAATTAATTATTTAAATCAACATTCCCAAAATACCAATTTACACAATTAATCATGCTTTAATTAATCAACTTATGTCTAACATAAATTGAAGCAAAAATCAATCAATATGCTCTTAAGGCTCTCGGCAATTAGGGAATTTTTATATCAATTTTGATTTCAATCCAATTAAATCACAAATTAATATATCCCATGCATTTTAACATATCCAATTGTCTAAAATTCAAAATCACCAAGAGCTTATGGCTCCTACACCATTCGGCCAGGGCACCAAATTTGGGGAAAATTAATCCAATTAATTTTTCTTCAAATTGATCATGCACAACTAAAAGTTAACATATTATAAGCATGCTCAAATCAAAAATACCCAAATTAAAGTTAAGAATCCTAAATTCAATTTCATGCTTAATAACCGCTCTGATACCATTGTTGGGTTTTCTAGGTCAAACCAAGATCAATTAAGCAATGAAATGTGCGAATACAATAAAGTAAAGTAGCGGAAAATACTCACTTTGATCGGCTAAGTGGATGCGTTGAACAATAAAATTTTGCTCCTTGATATATTCGGCCAAGCCCTCCCTTTTGTTGATCTTCAAGCTCCAAGCGTTGAGAGTTGATTCTAAGCTCAAGGATTGGTTTCCCTATCACCTTTGAATGACTCCTTTAAGTGCTAGCTTTGGAAATTTTGCTACAAAATTTCCATGTTCTTCCTCCTTGATTCTCGGCCAAGAAGGATTTGGGAGAGAAAAAATTGGCACATTGCCGTGAGGGAGAGAGAAGAAAAAGAGATGAAGTGTGTTGTGTTTTCGATTTCCAAAATCAAATACCATTTACCAATTTTCCAAAATTGGTACAACTCATCAATGCTTCCAACAACTTCCATCAATCAAATATGACAAGATGTCAATCACCAAAAAGTGACAAGACTTCCATCACTTGAGTTACTAATGATGTGACGTGTGATGTGACTTGTGGGTCCCACTTTAATTCAAAATGCGAGTGGGCCCGCAAACACTCCCGGGCTCGGGTTCGCTAATTCCGAATTAACGAATTTTCCGTTGCGACGTAATTAAATAATTATGCCTAACAAAATTACTATTTACGTCGCTAGCGAATTAATTCTAAATTAATTCGTTTGCTCGAATTAAAATCCAATTTTAATTCCACGTCGAAATCTAATTTCGTTTAATATATCGAATATATTATTTTATCGATTAATTCCAAATTAATCGTTCTCTCTCTTTAAATAGTACTTTATTTCACATAAAATTCTCCTCAATTAATCCTAGATTAATTTTCTCTCTCTTCTAATTAATCTCAGATTAATTATGTTTGAGTCATACGTCATCGGTGAATCTTCGGGAAGTGACCCATGAGATCCCTGGATATATTGGCAGTAAATCCGGTCGTCGGACTATCCGAAAATGTACGTACCTAGTATTACGTTTTTACCGATTTACAAGACATGGTTGGCTTCTAGCAAAGCATCGTGCCTACCTAATTCTCCAGAAATATTCTTAAACGAATATATAATCTGTATCAGGCATAATATTGCGTATTGCGATCCAGTATCGGATGTCACATGCAAGGCCTGAGGCTGGAATTGTGTCTGCCCCGTACGAAGCATATATCGGATCTCTGGTAACTAGTCTCTATAATCGAATAAGCAAGACCTAGTCATATTATCCCGATAGCTGCAGCATTAAAGAGTACTAGTTCTGTATCTTCGTGATCATCATCTTCATATGACTGAAGTGATACTTCCATCTTGACATCACACCCAATACACTACGATTCTCAATATACCCAGAAGAGGCGTACACAGAACCTGTTAAAGCTCCGGACGACCAAAACCAAAGTATATTGATTGTCGCAAGTATTAGCGATGCAAGTCTCAAGTTAAGACCAAATACACCTACCCTAAATCGGACTCCCATAGACACATAGTCATACTACTAATGGAATTCCGAGGGGTCTATCCAGAGCGAAGCTGTTTCCGTACCATCGGTAAACACAACCTCCTATCACACTTGCATAAGTATCAAACACTTAAATATATGAGAACTATGCCGTTATACTCCCACAACGCGCACAAGTGCAATACTAGTATATTCCGCATTATCGATGTCCAATCTCGATAATACTACGACTATGGATATTTTAATAATTAAACCTTAGTGGATTAATGTTGTCTCATATCTTATTAATCCGGAACTAATCATATGGACTTTTATCATTTATGTATCTTGGTAATCCAATTACAAATGATAAAAGAACAATTTCCTTTGTCACATAGTTAATTTGTACAACAACACCATGTTCTGTTCAAATAGTGATGCTATGGGTCATAATTGTCCAACAAAACAACTTTTAATAAAGAATATATAAAATCAGAATCAGAATCAACACTACTTTTAATAAAGCAAATTTTTTTTAGTAAATTTTTTTAATAAATATATTAGATTTATTAAACAAATAGACAATAAAAAAATTTATTTTATAAATTAATTTGATTTGGTTAAATTATAATTTTTTTTATACATAAATAGTATTAATTAAATTAAAAATGAACCACAAAATTAAATGAATAAATACGAAATTTGTAATATTTATTAACAAAAAAAAAATTTATAAAATAAAAAAAAATTAATAAAATGGCAAAGGGAGTTATAATTAGTATATAATTATTTTAAATTAATATATATATAAATATATAATTTTTTCCATGTATAATAATTGAGGGAGTGATTTCATACAAATGGAGGGGCATTGTGGTAAAACTGCAAGGGACATGGGGGGTTTGTAATTTACATAAAGAAAATTAACTCTATTAAAACACACTAATGACTCAATCATTTTCTATGCGAAAGAAAATAGTTTATACTCCAACTATTAAATGGTTTTCGAATGAAGTAGAAAATATAATACATGCTTCTTCTTCTTTTTTTATTTCTTTTTTCGTCTTTTTTTTTTAAAAAAAAAAATATGGGTTTATTTATTTATTCTTGCCTTGTAAATAAAATATTGGTCTAGGTGTTTTGATTATACCTATAGTATTTAATAGATGATTACTCGTAAATCGTTATTTGAACGATATAATCTAGCTAATTTAGACCGATTTAAATTGACACGATATACGAGCGATTTTGACAGATTAATTGACTGATTTTCGTCTTAAGAGTTCTAAAAAGTTATCTAATTTCAATTTTAATCTATTTTGTAATTTTATAATATTTTTTTGGAGTTTTAATTGATGATTTTATATGAAAAATGATTTCATTAAAAAAGATGAAAATATGTTTTGATTTAAAGTAATCATTATCGGGATAATAAATTTTTTTAATTATTTACCATTTTTTAATTATCAATGAATAATTTATAGTGTTTTTTTTTTGAGAATTTTGAGAGACAATTTATATATTTTTTTAATTCTCAACCATGCGAATTGCCAAATTTTACCATTCCCGATTATTTTTGATTAATCGCAAATAATTTAAATCATTCTTGAAATGATTTACTACCGATTTTAAATTAAAGCATAGGATCATACCATCATTAAATTGATTAGGAAGGTTACAAACTTCTATTTGTAAATATTAGTAAATTATAGGTTTGACTCGTTTTCTGTACAAGCATAACTTGACAATTTTTTCCCATCATTTTAAGGAAATTATGGGAATAAATAAATTCGAAGTTGGGCTTCAAGTTGGTTTTTTGGTGCCATGGGCTTCTTCCTTACGTACTTAGGAACTCAATGGTAGTATTATATAAATATTGAATTGATAGTCTTTGTCAACTCCATCGATTCAAAGTTTCAAATTTCAAACTCTTGTGTTCCATTCTCTTGCGAAAATTTTCCATCTAGTACTCTCTCTTCCAAATCTGAGCTCACAACCATTTTTCTACCATGGCCTCTTCATGATCTTCCGACGACAAGATTCAACCCATGAGGTAGGTCACTGATGTTCCTCAGGACTTCTACCTGCAGCCCCTCTTTGAGAGTGCATCCCTCTGGAGAACTAACCATGCTACTGTCCCTCGCGGTGGTGTTGTTCTAGGGGAGTATCACTTTCAGATTCTTTGGTTCCCCCTTTACCCTCTACTCCACTACATCCGTGTGCTCTGCAACTTACATCTGATGCAGCTAACCCCAAACGGCCTTAGGTGCGTCATGGGTTTCATTATCTTTTCCATGGTCAATGACTCATGCCTCACCGTTTGCGACTTCTCATATATTTTCTCCCTAACTAAGGCTAGGTTCGTCGGGGAGATGCACATGTACACCTTTGCACCCCGAAAGTTAACAATTATGTTCATGAGATTGCTTATATTAGACAATGATTGGTCTTTTTAAGGGTCTGCTAATGGTGATTGGCAACTGACAGACTGACATTGTCGATCATGTCATCTTTCCTTTGCGATTGTCAATGAACAAAGCTATTTTGTAAAATTACTGCATCGATTCATGGCCCCGATGGGGAATGAGGCGATTCATATAACTGGGGTGGTTAACAAGGATGGCCTTCAGGCCTTGATGTGTTGTGGCCATTTCTTCTCCATTTTAAATGCTAGTGACCCCTAATCTCCATTTCGAGTGAAAGGTCAGGGGTGGTTCGCCATCATAAGACCCATTTTGATAAGAGATTTGGGTGCAAATAGGTACCTATAAGAGGTTTGAATCTCTCTCCCTCTGAATTGAGCGCGGTATCTGAAATCAATCATCTTGATGATTAGGATTGGACGAACTTGAAAAAGCTCAAAGGGATGAAGAAAAGTGATGAATGGAATGAGGACTCATATGTGAGGATGATTGACCTGAAGTTGCCTTATAAGCCCGAAAATCTGGGTTTTAATATGTTGGTTACTACCTCGGAGGGTACCCTTGAAGATCGCATCCTGATTTCAAAGACAAAACCTGACATTGTTATGGCATAGACTTCACAATAGTCTCCTCCTACCACCCTCGTTGCATCAGTTAGACTCTCCCCGATACTATGTTACCCCATGGCAGAGCTGGATCCAAGAAGAAGGATCTCCGTTCCTCATTTTCTTCGGTTGAGATTTCTACCCCTATTTATCTCAGGTCTCCAACCCTTGATGAGGAAGAGAATGGTCAATTCCAACATCGCCGCAAGAAATAGAAAATTGAGAGTAAGTTGGCACGCCCTTAAGAGGTAGAGATATGGCCAAGCTTCGCAACTACTACTTTTAGGTTAGGGTCTACTGCGTCTGCCATTCATTCTGGTCTAGTCCCATTTCTGTCTGCATCTCTATCTCTTGCCTCTACTTCGAGGTCCCCTATTTTGGTATCCGAGTCATCCATCTATGCTTTTGAAAATCCTTTGACCCATTCTACACTGCCTTTAGTAAAACTTCTTCTGAGCCTTCTTCGAGCCTCGCACAAAAATCGTCTAAGCCATCACTCATTGGTGCTTCCGTTTTTTATATCGGGGAGTTCCAGAATCAGTTGTGCTCTGTGCACTCCATCGTTGCCTCCCCCTCGATGTAACTGGGTCTGATTTCTTTGCTCCAAGATCCTACCATCAGTAGTGTGATCTTACAATTCAGAGGGATGAGTGCCATCTGTGCAGCCCAGTTGCTCCAGACGTTGGAGACTCATCTTCAAGAGGCACATAACAGCTTGGCGAAGGCTTTAGAGGCGGTGGAGTCTCTGAGGGTGGAGTTGGAGCTCGAGGCTGTGGTTCACAAGACTTATGTCTACTATGGTTTCCACCCAGTCGAAGCTTGAAGACAAGCTAGCTTTGAGGGAAATTGAAAATCAGGAGCTATGTGCGGATCTGGCCATGGCTGTTCGTGAGAAATAGGAGCTTCGCGTTAAAGTCTCAAAGGTTCAACATATGAGGTCCTCCATTCTGGATTTTATTGTTTCACTTTATTTCTAGCAATCTTTGGTTTCTTTTGTGTTGTCTTCTTGCAGGGTCTGGAGGTGTCTCAGAGGCAGCATAATGTGTTCATCTAGAGTCATTCTGCTCTAAATGTTGAGGTCTCCAAGTTGAATGAGCAGTTGAAGAGTGTTGATGATTTTCGTCAGGATGAGCTTGAGCTCTTTCTTTCCCAATACCACGCTCGGTATAACGTCATCAGTCAGGTGAATAGTTCCAAGTGTTATTGTCTAGGTTGGTTGGACCACGTCAAAGACCCTACTGACAGGTCTTACCACAGAGGTCTTGATGAGTGTGACGCAGCCGTGAGGGTTGTGGACCAGAACTACGATCCAGACCATCACATCTAGAGTTAGGGCCTCAGAATCAACTTTTTGGATGATCTAGGGGATGATTCCGAGGAAAGTTTGGGTTTTTCAGGACATTACGGAGGCTATGGAAACTCCGAGTGCTGCCACGCATTTTCAAGTTGACCCATACCTCCCATTTGCCCATTTGAGGGCTGCTTCCCCTCAAGGTGCTCATGTTTTGGTTGCTCAGGAGGTCCGTTATATTCCTCTGATGCTTCCGGCTACTCATGCTCCTCTGGGATTGCTCAGTAGATTTGCCAGCCTCTGGTGTGGGATATTCTTCTGCATCTTTTACCGATTATTATACCATCTTCATAGGGAGAAACTACTTCTTCAGCATGTCCTATTTCTGTCTAAGTTCGTACAAAAAATAATGTGTTGTAAATGTACATGGCCTTTGGGCCTTCACTCTTTTTTTTTAATTTTTTTTTGTGTACCCTGTATTACTTTCCATATAAATAAAATAAGTATTTTATTTTTATGTCCCTATATTTTTTTCTTTATCTTTGAATATGAAACTAGGTCTTAGCATCAAATCTTTGATGAGGTTGGCACCACTCTAGTGAGCCATGATTAACGTATTCGGTTAGAGGAGCATGACCCTTTCATGCATAAGTTCATCCTCAATAGTAGAGTGCTAGAGTATATAGCCGAGATCTATAGTCAGCCTCATGAGACTGGTAGATTTTGTTATCCTCATGTCGAAGACCTGGGTCGGCGCTGGGGGAAAAATACAGAGGAGGCCCTATCCCTTTTATTTCAGAGTCAGCGACTGACGTTGGTACTTCCTGACATGCAAGGTTCTACCCTGCTGAGTCTGTTGTGGCCGCCCCATTCTGTCTGGATTGCTACATAGATTCCAGAAGTTTCTCCCTTCCAAGGTTGCACAAAAGATCCTAGATCCATCAGAGCCTCTCAATGTCATGTACCGCTCTAAGGAATCTAGTTGGTACTTTGAGACTGATCAGAGCTTCAATGGGAGTGGTAAGAGCTGGTACGTATGTAGTTACTAGGATTATGAAGCAAATGCAAGGAATAGTCAAAGGAAACATCGTTCTATCACTGATTTCTGGCTAGGCAAGGGGTGCGACATTGCTAAACAGATCTCTAAGGAAGAGATTCAGAACTGAGTTTCCTTCGAGAAGTATAAGAATATCGAGCATCAAATTGCTGGAGGTGGAGGTGAATCGTCCCCCTCTCTTGTATCTAGTGCATTGAAGGGCCGACTTTTGTATTTTGTACTGATTTGTATTTTGTAAAGAAAAATTTAATATAATATTTAATTGTAATTTAATACCTTATTGTGATATAACATTTTATTTGAGGTTCAATCTTGGATTGTTGATATACTATATATTTGTCATGTTTTTTTCTTCGTTAGACCTTGATGGGCGTTCCCTTTTAGGATCTGACACTCCTTTGATTTGATGGGCTTTTTTATCATGCATCAGAGTATCTCAGACTTTTTTGGCTGACTCTGATAGACATGTACTCCTTATGATGAACACTAAAAAATGCACATTTATTAAAAGAAAAATTTAACATTTTATATTTTTATACTTGTAGTTTCATTAATCCTCTTAATTTAGCACATTTATGAAATAAAAATTAAATTTATATTTTATATATTTTTATTGTGATTTTTATTTATTGTGTAAGAAAAATATTATTTTGTAAGCTCAATAGGAAAAATGGATATGAAATATGAATTCCAGGACTCAAAAATCCTAAAAGAGCGTGACAGCTATATTCAAATTCGAAATTGGAAAACATTCACCATGTTTAAATTGGCAATAAAATGAGCTTACAATGTATTAAGTGTTGGACAATTATGACCAATAGCATCACTATTTGTAAAAGACATTGTGGTTTTTGTACAAATTAACTATGTGACAATGTAAATTGCATTTTATCATTTTGTAATTTGATTACTTAAATATATAAATGATAAAAGTCCTTATGATTAGTTCCAGATTATTAGATATGAGACAATATCAATCCATAAAGATTTAATCATTAAATATCCCTAGTCGTAGTATCATCGAGACTTGACATCGATAATGCGGAATAGACTAGTATTGCACTTGTGCGTGTTATGGAAGCGTAACAACATAGTTCTCATGTATTTAAGTTTTGGATACTTATGCAAGTGTGATAGGAGGTTGTGTTTACCGATGGTATAGAAAAAGCTTCGCTCTGGATAGACCCCTCGGAATCCCATTGGTAGTATGACTATGTGTCTATGGGAATCCGAATCAGGGTAGGTGTATTTGGTCTTAACTTGAGACTTGCATCGCTAGTACTTGCAACAATCAATACGCTTTGGTTTTGCTCGTCCGGGACTTTAACAGGTTCTGTGTACGCCTCTTCTGGTTTATTGAGAATCGTAGTGTATTGGATGTGATGTCAAGACGAAAGTATCACTTCAGTCATATGGAGATGATGATCACACAGGGATACAGAACTGATACTGTAATGTGTTGCAACCATCGGGATAATATGACAAGGTCATGATTATCCGATTAAAGAGACTAGTTGCTTGTGATCCGATATATGCTTCATATGTGGCAGACATTATTCCAGCCCCAGGCCTTGCATGTGACATCCGATACTGGATCGCAATACGTAATACTACGTATACTATGCCTGACATAGATTATATATTCCTTTAAGAATATTTCTAGAGAATCGGTAAAAACGCGGTACGAGGTACGAAGTGTTCGGATAGTCCGACGACCGGATTTACTGCCAATATATCCGGGGATCTCATGGGTCACTTCCCGAAGATTCACCGATGACGTATGAGTCGAACATAATTAATCTAGGATTAATTGCGGAGAGATTTTATCTGGGATAAAATACTATTTGAAGAGAGAAAATGATTAATTTGGAATTAATCTATAAAATATATATTCGATATAGTAAATGAAATTAGATTTCATAACGGAATTAAAATTAGATTTTAATTCGGGTGAACGAATTAATTTAGAATTAATTCGCAAGTGACGTGAATAGTAATTTTGCTAGGCATAATTATTTAATTGAATTTGATTTAATTACGTCGCAATAGAAAATTTGTTAATTCGGAATTAACGATCCCGAGCCCGGGAGTGTTTGCGGGCCCACTCAAATTTTGAATTCAAGTGGGGCCCACAAGTCACATCAAGTCAAATCACTAGTCAATCATTTACCTTTATGGTGATGGAAGTTAGTGTAGGAATTGATGGAAACTTGTTTTACACTCAAGTAGATAAGGTGATGGACTTTTACCAATTATTAGATTTTGGTATATCATTTGATTTTTGAATATCAAATAAACAAGTCAACAAAATCACTCCATCTTGCTCTCTCTCTTTTCACGCCCAAACCACCAAACTCTCTTTTCACCCAAGAGAAGAAAGAATTGTTGTAGTTTTTTCTAAGTGCTAGCACACCATAAGAATCATATAAGGTGATAGGGAAACCATTCCCAAGAGCTTGGAATCTCAAATCTCAAAGCTTGGAGCTTGGATTCATCATTCAAATAGGAGCTTGGAGGAACTTCTCAAAGCAAAATGTTGTTCTACACACATCCTACATCCGATCGTTGTAAGTATATTTTCGCTATACTTCTTCTTGTATTCACATGATTTTATGCTTAAATTGATCTTAGGATGACCTTAGAAACCCAACAATGGTATCTTGGAGCCTATTTGAGCTTGAAATTTGATTAGGGTTCTTAACATAAAATTTGGGTATTTTTGATTTGAGCATGTTTTAATCAAATTGTTTGTTTGAGTATGCTTGTATGTTGATAACTTAGAGTCATGCATGATCAATTTGATGAAAAATTAATTGGATTAATTTTTCCCAAATACCTTATGTTGGCCGAATCTTGGAGTACCCTAGGTCATGGTGATTTTTTGTTTTTTAAATCATTGGATGTGTTTAAAATACATGGATATATTAGTTTGCGATTTAATTGGATTGAAATCAAAATTAATGAAAAAAATCCATAATTACCGTGACCATAGAAGCATGGAAATGAATTGATTTTGTTTCAATAATGTTGGACATGTGTTGAAAAGATTAATGCATGATTAATTGATTAAATTAGTATTTTGGAAATATTAATTTAGATAATTAATTAGTGCAATACACTTTAATTAATTAAATTTTGAAATTTGGAAAATTAGAATTTAATTAATTGGGCTTAATTTGGAATTGGGCTAAAAATATTGTATTTGGGCCTAATGGGCTTGGTTGGGCCAAGTTGGTTTAAGACAATTGGATTGGATACAAATTGGGCCTAAACCATTCCATTAAGTCTAAATATAACAAATGGGCCTTTAAAATTTAATTGGGCCTAATGGGCCAAAATTGATTTCTTGGCAAATAGGGTGATTCCTTTATTGGGCCTTGGTATTTGGGTTTGACCCATATTGACCAAAGCCCATGCCTTAAGAAATTAATTGAAAGCCCATTGGACTTTAATTAAATGGACATTGGATGTTAATTGGGCTTTGAGACCAATTAAGATTAGATTTAGAATCTAATTCGTAAAGGCGCATTAAAAAGTGTAATTATTTAATTTGGAATTAAATATAGAATTAGTATTGAATACAAATTAAATTAGATTTAAATTGTAGTTCGATATAATTCAAGAATTCATACTTTGAGTACTTATTCTTAAACGAGTTGGACTCGCGCAAATCAAATCGTTGTTTGAACATTGGATGATCACTTTATTCAAAGATTAATTAATTGGATTAGATTGATTGAATAACATGCTTTGTGTGAATACATGGATGTGTTGTATGAATAATGTATATCGGATGGATATTAGAAGGGAAAGGACAATTTTGGAAATTGTTGTAAATTTAGAATTTATTAAATTGGACCTGCGTGTCCAGCCTTATCTCTCGATTCTTTGTAATTCTCTTCTCACCTAATTCCCTTAAATGTTAATGAGGTTTCTTTAATTGTATTATGTAATTCGGTAGAAGTTAGAATAGTGCTAGCCGGGGAGAGGAAATTGAGTGATTTGTTCTAGGAACAATTTGTGAGATATCCATCTGCATATCATTATCAATTTATTTACCGCGCCTTATTATGCTTTTAGAATGCATGCTTAAGGGTGTATGATGAGACCTAATCAAAGATAATAAATTGGTTGCCAATTTACGCGAAAAACCCTCAACAAATATTAAGTGTTTTCCTTCCATTGAGTGATTCTTTCTCAAGATCCAAGATTGACACTGGTTTGTTGGCCAAAGTCAAGACCTTTGTCCATCTCGGATATGTTTGAATCATGAAGACTTTGTTCCATATCGTATGTCTTGTCCAAGTTGTGATTTGTTGGCCAAAGTCAAGATCACTTCTTGTCCATCGAAATCGATTACGAAGCTTTCCAAAGTCAATGGGTCCCGCTTAACTGGAATCATTAAGCTTATTGAGCCAAAGCCAAGGCTTAGTTGATTCAGAGGAAAAAGGTTAGGAAAATATATTGGATATGTTGGCATATATATTGTATATATGTTTCGGACTTGGAGGTCAACCTACCAGATCTAGGAATTGGATGAGATCCAATTGATCTTAGAGATCTACCTAGTTAAATATCATACAACTTGTTGGCCAAAGTCAAGGTTGTGTGTTATTTAACGGGATCCTAGCCCACTAGGAAACTAGGTTTCCCGAGTACTCAACAGAGGGTTAGAGGCTCGCCGAAAAATAGTGGGAGGCCAGTATTGAATTTGCAATTTCTTTCAAATACTTGGCTTTACGCGCTTTCAAAATTTTTTCGTCAATTATATTTATTAGTTGGACTAATATTTTATTATTTTTCTTGTAACAGTTAGACTGTACCCATACATCGTTAATTGAATAGTTTGACTATTGTAATTAAGATGACATGAAAGTTGAGCATTAAAGATATTATCATGGGTGACAATGTCTTTAATGGCGTGAACTTTCAAGACTGGGATATGAATCTCAAGATTGTCCTCGGATCCGAGAAGTTGCTCTACACTATAGAGAGACCTCTTGGGCCTAAGCCTAGATCTGATCAGATAGTTGAGCTAGAGCTTTGGAAGACTGATAGCGATGACAACTTCACTGCTCAATCTATAATGCTTACTGTTATGACTCAACAATTTTGTCGTCAGAACAAGGGATTGGATCCCTATCAGATGATGGTGAAGTTGCATGATCTTCATCGATCTAATCTTAGATCGCAGAGATATGAGTTGCAGAAGAAGCTCTTTCGCACTCGCATGTCAGAGGGTACATCCGTCGAGCACCATGTGTCGCAGATGATTGCTGACATTGAACAGTTGGGACTGTTTGTGTTTGCTAAGGTCCCAAGATCATTAAACAAGCATGAAATAAGTGCGAATACAAAGAGGGAGTCACGGAATACTCACATCGATCGGTTGAGCGACGCGGTAGGCAACAAAATCTGATTTTCTGCCTCATGAAGTCACGGCAGTGAGCTGCATCCAGTCCACTAATTTCGTCCATTGGAGGTTCTTCGTCAAGCTCCAAGCTTCGTCAAACGATTCCAAGCTCACGGGTGGACTTCCCTATCACCTTCGCATGTCTCTTGGAGTGCTAGCTCTCGATGATTTTACCGCAAAATCATCACACTTTGCTTCCCATTTTCTCCTTGGCTCACGATAGTGGACTGGAAAACCAGTGAAGAAATTTGCCCACCTTGGGCGTGAGATGAAGAGAGAAAGAGAGAAGAGAAATTGTGAGTGTTGGTTGCCAAAAGTGTATCTAATCCACATTTGTTAATTTCAAATTCATTTAGCATGAATTTGGCTTTTCAAAAGTCAAACCATTAAAGCCAACCACCAACATCAATCAATCAATCCATCAATCAATCAAATCAAGTGACAAGTTGTCACATCACTAAAAATGACTAATGATTTGACGCTTGATGCGACCAGCGATTTGATGCTTGATTTGACTTGCGTGCCGCACTCGAATTCGAAATGCGAATGCGCTTGCAAACAATCCCGGGCTCGGGTTCGCTAATTCCAAATTAACGAATTTTCCGTTGCGTCGTAATTAAATGATTACGCCTAGCGAAATCACTATTCACGTCGCTAACGAATTAATTCTAAATTAATTCGTTCGCCCGAATTAAAATCTAATTTTAATTCCGCGTCGAAATCCAATTTCGTTTAATATATCGAATATATTAATTTAATCGATTAATTCCAAATTAATCGTTATATCTCTTTTAATGATATTTTATCCCATATAAAATATCTCCGCAATTAATCCCGAATTAATTTTCTCTCTCATCTAATTAATCCCAGATTAATAAAAGTGCGAGTCATACGTCATCAGTGAATCTTTGGGAAGCGACCTATGAGATCCCCGGATATATTGGCAGTAAATTCGGTCGTCGGACTATCCGAACACGTAAGTACAAAGTACTACGTTTTACCGATTTCCAAGACAAGGCTGGCTTCTAGCAAAGCGCCATGCCTACCCAATTCTCCAGAAATATCCTTACAGGAATAAAGGATCTATATCAGGCGTTGTATACGTAATATTGCGTATGTCGATCCAGTATCGGATGATGACGTGCTAGGCCTGGGGCTGGAATTGTGTCTGCCCCGTACGAAGCACATGTCGGATGTCTGGTAACTAGTCTCTATAATCGGATAAACATGACCTTGTCATTTTATCCCGATGACTGCAGTACTTAAGAGTACTAGTACCGTATCCTACGTGACCATCATCTCCATATGACTGGAGTGACACTTTCGTCTTGAAATCACACCCAACACACTACGATTCTCGATATACCCAGAAGAGGCGTACACAGAAACCGGTTACCCAAAACCAAATTATATTGATTGTCGCAAGTATTAGCGGTGCAAGTCTCAGGTTAAGACTAAATACACTTACCCTGATTTCGGACTTCCATAGACACATAGTCATACTACCAATGGAATTCCGAGGGGGTCATTCCAGAGCGAAGCTGTTTCCCGTACCATCGGTAAAACACAACCTCCTATTACACTTGCATGAGTATCCTATACACAAATATATGAGAACTATATCATTATGCCCTCACAACGCGCAAGTGTAATACTAGTCTTTTACGTATTTATCGATGTCCAATCTCGACAATGCTCTAACTATGGATATTAAATGATTAATCCTTCGTGGACTGATACTGTCTCATATCATCTCAATCCAGGAACTAATCATAGAGACCTCCTATCATTTATACATCTAGATGATATAATCACAAATGATAAGAGAGAAATCTCCTTTGTCACATAGTTAATTTGTACAACAACACCATGATCTATACAAATAGTGACGTTATGGGTCATAATTGTCCAACAGGGACAGTTGGCCATAGTCTTCGAGGCTGAGACTTCTATAGATTTCATCATAAACTACAATATGAAGAACCAAGACCAAACTCTTGGAGAGTTGATGTCAACACTGCGCGAAGCAGAAAAAGAGCTCCTAAAGGGCAAGAAGCGCGAGGCGCACTTCGCTTCAACATCTCAGTCTTCGAGGGCTTGGCCTAAGGCGACTCGTGGTGTAAAGAAGAAGAAGAAAAAAAAGGCAAGGCCAAATCGTCAAAACCTTCTGGGAAGGGTAAGGACAAATCCCAAGATGTATGTCTGCAGTGCCGGAAGCGAGGTCACTGGAAGCGTGACTGCCGCGAGTACAAGGCACACATGAAGGAAATCAAAGCGGGCAAGACACCGGCTTCAGGTATGTTTGTTATAGAAATAAACATGTCTCCCACTATTTTTAAAAATTGGATTTTTGATTCTGGTTGTGGTACTCATATATGTATTGATGTGCAGCATCTGCATATTAGCAGGAGACTGGCCTCAAGAGAGATTGACCTCCGCGTTGGAAATGAGACACGAGTCGCCATTTTGGCCGTTGGCACTTTTGTTTTGGAACTGCCCTCGGGGCATGTACTTAAACTTACAGACTGTTACTATGTGCCTAGTTTGACTAGGAATATTATTTCTGTATCTATGTTAGCCCAATGTGGCTATACTTTTGTATTTAGAAACACTGGGTGTTTTATGTATAAAAATCATATGGAGATTTGCACTGCTGATGTAAATAATGGTCTTTATATTTTGAATATAAATCAATCTCAAACATATAATGTAACAAACAAAAGGCTTAAACTAAGTAACAAAGATGAAACTTATATGTGGCATTGTCGTCTGGGACACATTAACAAGACTCACATATCCACACTTTCGAAGAGTGGGTACTTGGACGGATTTGATCCAAATTCATATGACGTCTGCGAATCTTATTTATTAGGCAAAATGCATAATAATCACCTTTTAGCGGTACTGTTAGCCCTCGTTCATAGTGACGTTTGTGGGCCCATGTCTAGCCAGGCTAGAGGTGGATATGATTACTTCGTAACTTTTACGGATGATGCATCGCGTTATGGTTATGTGTATCTTATGAGACACAAGTCGGAAACCTTTGATAAATTCAAAGAGTTTCGACACGAAGTAGAAAAACAGACCGACAAAAGTATTAAGACATTACGGTCGGACCGTGGTGGTGAATACTTAAGCAATGAGTTTCTTGATTACTTGAAAGAATATGGTATTCTTTCACAGTGGACTCCTCCCGAAATACCGCAATTAAACGGTGTGTCCGAACGGAGAGAAACCGAACTTTGTTAGACATGGTAAGGTCTATGATGAGTCGAACAGGGCTACATATTTCCTTCTGGGGATATGCATTGAACATTGCAATACTTATTTTGAATAAGGTTCCGTCAAAGTCTGTTCAACAAACTCCGTATGAGATATGGACAGGAAAGAAACCGGGTTTCTCATTCCTGAAGATTTGGGGTTGCTGGGCATACGTTAAATTTTTGGAAAGTACCAAACTAGAACCCAAATCGGATAAATGCCTATTTATAGGATATCTTAGGGAAACCAAAGGATATTATTTCTATCACCCAAAAGAGAACAAAATATTTATTGCTCCACATGCGGTTTTCATTGAGAAGGAATTCCTAAATACAGTGGTAAGTGGGAGGAAAGTAGAACTCGATGAAAATCGGAGTGATACTGTTCCTGGCATAAAATCCTTAACGGAACATGAACAGTTCATCAGGGATGAAACTGTACCACAATCTTCGAATACACAAGAACCGCGTAGGTCGGAGAGAGTCAGAAAAAAACCTGAGAGGTATGGGTTTATGATCTCACCTCATGTAGATATCAATCTTATTGAGGATAACGAACCGGCTACGTATAAGGAAGTGATGTAAGATATCGATTCCGCTTTATGGCAAGAGGCCATGAAATCCGAAATGGATTCCATGTACATCAACCAAGTTTGGACACTGGTTGATGCACCCGAAGGCGTAAAGCCTATTGGTTGCAAATAGGTCTTCAAGAAGAAGAGCGACATAGATGGCAACGTAGAAACGTACAAATCTAGGCTTGTAGCGAAAGGGTATCGTCAACGACATGGTGTCGATTACGACGAAACGTTTTCACCCGTTGCTATCATAAAATCCATACGGATAATGCTTGCTATTGCTGTATATTTCGATTACGAGATATGGCAGATGGACGTCAAAACCGCTTTCCTTAACGTAAACCTTTTGGAGGATGTTTATATGCAATAGCCTAATGGTTTTGTCGTATCTAGACTTGCCAAAAAGGTTTGTAAGTTAAATCGATCCATTTATGGATTGAAGCAAGCATCGCGTTCTTGGAACCAACGTTTTGATGAGATCATAAAATAATATGATTTCGTTAAAAACGAGGATGATCATTGTGTATATAAGAAGGTTAGTGGGAGGCACTAACATTCATTGTCCTTTACGTTGATGATGTATTGCTTATTGGCAATGACATTCCCATGCTACAATCAGTGAAAGCTTGGCTTTCATTAAAATTCTCCATGAAGGATGTGAGAGAATCAGCCTTTATTCTAGGAATAAAGATCTACCGGGATAGATCTAGAAAGCTGCTTGGACTCTCCCAGAGCAGGTACATTGACAAAGTGTTGAAGAGATTCAACATGGATCAGTCCAAGATGGGATTGTTGCCAGTGTTACATGGCGTCACTCTATCTAAGGACATGTGTCCTAAAACTCAAGATGAGAGAGACAACATGAGTCAGATACCATTCACATCGGCAGTCGGATCGATCATGTATACCATGATATGTACGCGACCTGATGTCTCGTATGCTTTGAGCATGTGTAGTCGCTATCAGGCCGATCCAGGTGAAGGTCACTGGATGGCGGTTAAGAATATCCTTAAGTATCTTAGACGAACTAAGGATGTTTTCTTAATCTATGGAGATGGAGAACTTGAGGTAACTGGGTATATCGATGTAAGTTTCCAAACCGATAAAGACGACTATAAGATGGAAATATTCCAAGCAAGAGACTATTGCCGATTCAACAACAGAAGCGGAGTACATTGCTGCAGCTGAATCAACAAAACAGGCAGTTTGGATCCGTAAATTCCTAATTGGATTAGGAGTAGTTCCATTAGCAGCTGAGCCCGTTCCATTGTATTGTGACAATAACGGGGCTATAGCGCATGCTAAGGAACCAAGGTCTCCAACGATCCAAGAATGTTCTTCGACATTTCCATCTGATTCGTGAGATCATACATCGTGGCGATGTGAAGATCGAGAAGGTCGCATCAGAGGACAACATTGCAGATCCGCTAAAGAAAGCTATTCCTCAGTAAAAGTTTGAGAGCGACATGTACATAGTCCAGGTGTTAGATGCTTGAGTGACTGGCTATAGGCCAAGTGGGAGATTGTTGGACAATTACGACCCATAGAGTCACTATTTGTAAAAAACATTGTGGTTTTTGTACAAACTAACTATGTGAAAATCGAAATTGCATTTTATCATTTTGTAATTTGATTACTTAAATATATAAATGATAAAAGTCCTTATGATTAGTTCCGGATTATTAGATATGAGACAATATCAATCCATAAAGGTTTAATCATTAAATATCCCTAGTCGTAGTATTATCGAGACTAGACATCGATAATGCGGAATAGACTAGTATTGCACTTGTGCGTGTTATGGAAGCGTAACAACATAGTTCTCATGTATTTAAGTTTTGGATACTTATGCAAGTGTGATAGGAGGTTGTGTTTACCGATGGTACGGAAAGAGCTTCGCTCTGGATAGACCCCTCGGAATCCCATTGGTAGTATGACTATATGTCTATGGGAATCCGAATCAGGGTAGGTGTATTTGGTCTTAACCTGGGACTTGCATCGCTAGTACTTACGACAATCAATACGCTTTGGTTTTGGTCGTCCGGGACTTTAACAGGTTCTGTGTACGCCTCTTTTGGGTTTATTGAGAATCGTAGTGTATTGGATGTGATGTCAAGACGGAAGTATCACTTCAGTCATATGGAGATGATGATAACGCGGGGATACAGAACTGGTACTCTAATGTGTTGCAACCATCAGGATAATATGACAAGGTCATGATTATCCGATTAAAGAGACTAGTTTCTTGTGATCCGATATATACTTCATCGGGGCAGACACTATTCCAGCCCCAGGCCTTGCATGTGACATCCGATACTGGATCGCAATACGCCAATACTGCGTATACTACGCCTGACATAGATTATATATTCCTTTAAGAATATTTATGGAGAATTGGATAGGCACGGTGCTTTGCTAGAAGCCAACAATGTCTCGTAAATCGGTAAAAACGTGGTACGAGGTACACACGTGTTTGGATAGTCCGACGACCAGATTTACTGCAAAGATATCCGGGAATCTCATGGGTCGCTTCTCGAAGATTCACCGATGACGTATGATTCTAACATAATTAATCTAGGATTAATTACGGAGAGATTTTATCTGGGATAAAATACTATTTGAATAGAGAGAACGATTAATTTGAAATTAATTGATTAAAATATATATTCGATATATGAAATGAAATAAGATTTCATAACGAAATTAAAATTGGATTTTAATTCGGGCGAACGAATTAATTTAGAATTAATTCGCAAGTGACATGAATAGTAATTTTGCTAGGCATAATTATTTGATTGAATTTGATTTAATTACGTTGCAATGGAAAAATTATTAATTCGGAATTAATGAACCCGAGCCCGGGAGTGTTTGCGGGCCCACTCAGATTTTGAATTCAAGTGGGGCCCACAAGTCACATCAAGTCACATCACTAGTCAATCTTTTACCTTTATGGTGATGGAAGTTAGTGTAAGAATTGATGGAAACTTGTTTTACACTCAAGTAGATAAGGTGATGGACTTTTACCAATTATTAGATTTTGGTATATCATTTGATTTTTTGAATATCAAATAAACAAGTCAACAAAATCACTCCATCTTGCTCTCTCTCTTTTCACGCCCAAACCACCAAACTCTCTCCCTATTTTGGCTTGGCCGAATTCATCAAGAAGAGAAGGAAGAATTGTTGCAATTTTCTAAGTGCTAGCACACCACAAGAATCATATAAGGTGATAGGGAAACCATTCCCAAGAGCTTGGAATCTCAAATCTCAAAGCTTGGAGCTTGGATTCATCATTCAAAGAGGAGCTTTGAGGAACTTCTCAAAGCAAAATTTTGTTCTACACCACATCCTACATCTGATCGTTGTAAGTATATTTCCGCTATACTTCTTCTTGTATTCACATGATTTTATGCTTAAATTGATCTTTGGATGACCTTAGAAACCCAACATTAAGCCACACATGTAGTTTTATTATTATTATTATTATTATTATTATTATTATTATTATTATTATTATTATTATATTATTATATAACACGTTTATTTTTAAAAATAAAACAAAAAAAGATAAAAGAATAGAAAACAAAACATAAAAATACAAAACAATATAAAAACAAAACAGCTAAAAAAGCATAAATAATAAAATTAAAAAATTAAAAAATTAAATAAATAAATAAATAAATAAATTGTTAATCCACATTTCGGTGGATTGACATCTTCTTTATAATCTTGCAAATTGCAAGACTCTGCAATTTCCAAAGTCATGCAATTTGTAAAGCAAGAGGTAAGCACCTCTTGCTATAAATAAAAGTGCTCACCTCTCAATATCCTCAGTAAAAATTCCACAAGTCTCTATTGAAACTTTGTTGAATGAGCTATTGTTTGTATTTTTTCGTTAGTAATTTATTTTTCTTTTATTAATAAAATTATGAGTATTTTTATTTATATCTTGTTATGCTAATTTGTATCATGTTGAAGTAAATTGTTGTAATATCCTGAATATTTTTCGGAACGATTCTAGAAATTTTCCGAATTGAAGTTTGGAATTTGGAATTGATTGATATTCGAAAATAAGGCTCTAGGTGTTGCAAAATAGATTGGAATGTTTTTAAGTAAAGTTCATCGTGTTGAAAAACGCATGATTTCGATAATCGGTTACTCGATTTTTGATTTTATTATTATAAAAGTTTCTTGTTTCGGCTATAAAGATAGTAAACAAACTTCGATTGAGCTGATTTGTGAACCATCGGACTTGTTTTTCCGAGAGAACAACTTTCGTGTTGAAAAATTTTCGAAATTTATAGCAGAAGGGTTTCGAAAAATTGAATTTTCGTGAAATTTCCATGACAAGGGCCTAATTGTAATTTTCGGGGGTCATAATGTAATTTTCCGAATTGTTTATAAATACCCCTAGTTTTCAAAAATTGCCAAAATGGAAAAATCCCTAAAACTCTCAAACTCGACCTGAGCCACTCGCTAAATCGAAGCCCTCAAAGAATACTACAAGATGGCGGTGATGATTTTCCCGATCCATGCTCGGTTGCACGCAAAATGAGAAAGGAAGATTCAGATGAATAGTGACCCACGGTGAACAGTAACTTTGATATGAATTCTTTCGATCCCAGTGTTTTCATGGGATTGTTTGGAGTCCGTATATGGTCTCGAAATCGCGGTAAGACCTCCCTGCAAAAATCCGCAAATTTCAAGTTGATAGTTAAATTTTCGGATGTATCCAGTAGCTTCATAGAGTCACGTAATGATATAAATTGAGTTGTCTGAGCATTAGTATATTGAATATGTGCATTTGGTAGAATCCGAGAGAAATCAAAGCTAATTTGATCGATCCGATAAGTAAAGCGAGTTTCCGATAAAATTGGGTTTCACACGCATTTGTGCTTTGGTGAACGTAATTAAGAATATATGTTAATTATGATGATACACTAGTATTTGAGTAATTCCAGAAAGGTTCGGAGGGCTTAAGATCCTTCCACAGCGTTTTCGAATACTTTTCAGAGGATTTTCTAGAAACACGTATTTTGCATATTTGAGCTACTGGTTGGATATAGAACAATGTAAAATGATGTATTTTATGTAATGAAACTAAGATCACTGAAAATAGATTTAATTTGGTTTTTCCCGGAAAGTTGAGAGGTTTATTTCTAAGTAAGTTTCTATGATTAACGACCTTAACCATCCGTATTCGTGTTACAGATGGAGAAAGAGAAAGAAAGAATAGCGGGACCCCAGGTAAGTACCTCAATGTGATCTTGCCTTAGGTAGACAAGGTATGATAGTTGATTGTATACTTATATATGTATATAGATATGAGTGTAGATTTTAGACACGTAGAAATGTGTAGCAATAGTTATGGAGTCTTAAAAAGTATGAAATGAGAGCTTTCAGAGGTATTGTCAATAAGATTCGTAAGAGAGCATGTATAGAAACAGATTTTCTAAAAGTATGCATAGTGTCGGGTTTATAGATAGTAAGCTAGTATCAGCATGAAAAGTTTAGCACAAATTGTCGTTATATTTTCATAGTTAAACATATCTCCTAGTATAAAGTGTTTTTAGTACGCTAGATGTAAAAGTTTTGTAAAAAGTTTAAACAGAGTTTCGAGACTCCAGTTTAGTTTTGGTCTGAGTGTGAAACCAGTGTATGAAATATGTTGATACGTTTAATGACACGTGCGAGCATTTTCCTTATAGATGCGTTTGTTGAAATGAAGTACGGGCCCATTTTTTATGTATTGGATAAGTGAGACGTCACTTGCTCATAATGAAGTTTGGTTGACTTTGTTGTTGTGTATATGGATAATGTCATTGCATTGCATTGCATGACTTATGTGATCATATGGTTGTTATGATGATGCATATGCATTTTGCATAGCCAGAGGGAGACACAGTGCACATTGACAAATACAGACCCAATACTAGGGGGACGACGATAAGTAACACCCCTGAATCCTAGTTACAGTGAGTGGACATTTCTTTTCAAGTTATTTTACTTAATTGATTTGATTCAAGACTTACTTATCATCAGCACATAGGAGTTAGCCAAATTTATCTCCAATTGTTTTGTAAATAAGAATTATTTGAATAATTTTTTAGAAAGTTGTTACTTTTAAAGCATGATTTTATGGTTTTCGAGGCATGGGGAAAAACCCACCTCAGTATGTAACTTGACTCAGATATGGAATTGACGGATTCAGATATTGTGTGCACACACAGTTCAGGACTAGGGATGATAGGTGCCCCTAGATCCTAGATTAAAAGTCTGGAGGGTAGCATAGTTCCAAACCCAAGGCTCTAGATTTGTGGCTTGGGGGACGACGTACGTAACACCCCAAGACCACCAAATTTCAAGGCTATGGGGACAACGATATGTAACGCCCCTAGACCCTAGTTTTTGAGGGACAGATAGTGGCATGCTTTGAGGGACGGCGATACGTAATACCCCAATGTCATGGATTTGCACTACTGGCTTTAGTTGGGCATATGGGGGGACGATGATACATAACGCCCCATGTGTCAGATTTTTCAGCAGAAATTCAGATACAACTTTTCAGAACTAGATTTCCAGAAGAAGATTGTCAAAAAAATTAGATTTTCGGTGAAAATATCTTCAAATATGATTTTCAGAAATGATAGTTTTATGAAAAAGTTTCAAGAGAAATAGTTTTTAGAGAATCTCAGAGTTTTACAAACAAAAAAGAATTTCCAGAAAATTTTCACAGGAAGAGATTTATTTTCAGACAAGAAAAGAATTTTCAGAATAATTGGCTTTCTTTAGATATTTTCATTGATATGGAAGTTCAGTGATATTCAGTTCTATTAGATGAGTAGTATCGTAGTATTCTATGAGTATGTACTTTGTATAAATTGTATATTGAGTTGTATGGTCGACTTGTGATATTAATGTAAGGGTTGAGTGTGTAAGTGTTTACCACTTTTAGAATGCAGTTGTGAGGATTCCAATGGATGGAATCAAGTGTCAGTATCTTATATTATATGGAGGTTTGAGGCTTCAGCTCAGTGTTTTAGTAAAAATTTTACATCTCATAGTTAACTAATGCTTATGTTTTAGCTTACATAATCCATATGAAGTAACCAACCATAGTTTAAGCTCACTAAACCACCACAGGTTTGGGTTGGCTTAACCATGGGGTTTAGTGGTTTGGTAGATAACAAGTTAGTTCCGATTAAGAGAAATTTGATGTTGCTTATATATATAAAGTATAGCTACATGCGGAAAAAAGAGAGTATGTATGTATGTGGTTGAATACTTCTAGATTTTTGTATGAGAGATTCCAGAATTCCGTTGATGTGAAATATAGTGTGGAATCGAGAATATAAGTTTACTAGAGTGTTGCATTCAGTAAAATGAGTAAATTATCCAGGTTTAATATAAGTAAACGGCCATCAGTTGAAGATGGGATTTATAAGTTTGTGTACTTCACATGTCCGATTTCTATTTAAGTTCTTATTGTTACTTGATAAGTTTACATAAGACATGAGTTACTTACCGAGCT